>CM065592.1:432622897-432878213 GCA_033119425.1 Bufotes viridis
ACAGTATAGAGTCCATAGTCTCACTTCTCTTACAGTATAGAGTTCATAGTCTCACTGCTCTTACAGTATAGAGTCCATAGTCTCACTTCTCTTACAGTAAAGAGTCCATAGTCTCACTGCTCTTACAGTATAGAGTCCATAGTCTCACTTCTCTTACAGTATAGAGTTCATAGTCTCACTGCTCTTACAGTATAGAGTCCATAGTCTCACTTCTCTTACAGTAAAGAGACCATAGTCTCACTTGCTCTTACAGTAAAGAGTCCATAGTCTCACTGCTCTTACAGTATAGAGTCCATAGTCTCACTTCTCTTACAGTAAAGAGTCCATAGTCTCACTGCTCTTACAGTATAGAGTCCATAGTCTCACTTCTCTTACAGTACAGAGTCCATAGTCTCACTGCTCTTACAGTACAGAGTCCATAGTCTCACTGCTCTTACAGTAAAGAGCCCATAGTCTCACTGCTCTTACAGTATATAGTCCATAGTCTCACTGCTCTTACAGTATAGAGTCCATAGTCTCACTGCTCTTACAGTAGAGTCCATAGTCTCACTGCTCTTACAGTACAGAGTCCATAGTCTCACTGCTCTTACAGTACAGAGTCCATAGTCTCACTGCTCTTACAGTAAAGAGCCCATAGTCTCACTGCTCTTACAGTATAGAGTCCATAGTCTCACTGCTCTTACAGTAGAGTCCATAGTCTCACTGCTCTTACAGTATAGAGTCCATAGTCTCACTGCTCTTACAGTAAAGAGTCCATAGTCTCACTGTTCTTACAGTAAAGAGTCCATAGTCTCACTGCTCTTACAGTATAGAGTCCATAGTCTCACTGTTCTTACAGTAAAGAGTCCATAGTCTCACTGCTCTTACAGTAAAGAGCCCATAGTCTCACTGCTCTTACAGTATAGAGTCCATAGTCTCACTGCTCTTACAGTAAAGAGTCCATGGTCTCACTGCTCTTACAGTATAGAGTCCATAGTCTCACTGCTCTTACAGTATAGAGTCCATAGTCTCACTGCTCTTACAGTAAAGAGTCCATAGTCTCACTGCTCTTACAGTATAAAGTCCATAGTCTCACTGTTCTTACAGTAAAGAGTCCATAGTCTCACTGCTCTTACAGTACAGAGTCCATAGTCTCACTGCTCTTACAGTAGAGTCCTTTTTTATATTGATGTAGAACCCTTTCCTCCAGAGGTAGACGATGTCCTTTTCACAGTCCTGCGGATAAATAGATGATGGGAGTGATCTCTGTACTGCCTCCTTATTTGATCTCCCCTAACTTGTCTTTTTTCTAAACGATATGGATGTTGGGGGTTATACATTGTGTTTGATATAGGGTAATCAGATTGTGAGCTTTTGGGGTTAGAGATGATGGGAGTGATACAATGTGTGTGAGATAGAAAGATTAGATTGTGAGCTCCTGGGTCAGGGATGATGGGAGTGATACACTGTGTGTGAGAATGGAAGATTAGATTGTTAGCTCCAGTGGTGAGGGATGATGGGAGTAGCAGTGGTTTTTCTAGATATTTCTGTCGCCTCTTCTCTTTGTTCCCGGTTGTCTCCTGTAGGTGCCTCA
The DNA here is from genome assembly GCA_033119425.1 of Bufotes viridis. Taxonomy (NCBI): domain Eukaryota; kingdom Metazoa; phylum Chordata; class Amphibia; order Anura; family Bufonidae; genus Bufotes; species Bufotes viridis. The sequence continues at coordinate 432,624,471 of CM065592.1, forward strand.
TCCTGACACTAGGTGGCAGCCTCGCTCCCCACATGGTCACCTGCCAGTAAGTAATGTCAGCTCCAGGCAGGGGTCGCCTCATCCTCCCCGCACACCTAGCGAGGGCGGGAACGATGATGATGGTGGTTATACTCTATAGGTCAGCCGGCTCCACACACGCATACAGGGCTGGACAGTCGCCTGGTATCTATCCCTAGAGGTGGTCATACCATTGTGTGTCCCAGTAATTCCCCTCCCCCTCAAGAGGTAGATTTTTCTGTGGACGCTGCTTCTGGGTCATTATTTCATCTGACATCGGTCCCCTTGTGCGGTCTGAAACGTGACTTGTGTGACCCGCGACGTCACAGCGCGGCGGAGATTTTTCATGGAAGCCGATGTAGGATGGACTGTCTCTTTAAGAAACGTGCTGCCGTACACGCGGCACTATTAGCTCCTTTATGTGGGCGGCTCTCTAGGTCAGTCTAGAAATGATGGGGGTTAGGCTTCTTGCACACGAACGTTGTGCATCCGTTCCGTGCATTAGGGATCGCAATTTGCAATGTCCGTGCAGCGGTCGGGACGGATCCAGCGGTGATCCGTCCGTGACGCAAAAAAAGTTCTGCCATGGCCAGAAACACCACAGAAGCACTCCGTAGGTTTCCATTCCGTGCTTCCATTCCGCATGTCCGTGATTGTGTCCGCAAGTGAATGGGTCCGCATCCGTGATGCGGCGTGCACACGGCCGGTGCCTGTGTATTGCGGACCCGCCGTATGCGGGCTGCAATACGCCCACGGACCGACAACGTTCGTGTGCAAGAGGCCTTATAGTGCTGGGAGTGTATGAGGGGATCCGTGAAGAGGGAGTCAGACGTGGGAGTCAGTATGGTATATTTTGGGGGTCTGCAAGGCTGGGGCCCCCAGCACCTGGTCACACTGATGGCGGGTGCGCTTGCGCTGAGCCTCCATCAGGGGGCAGCAGAGGCTCAGAGACGGCGGCAGCTCTTTATGAATGGAGAGCGTCAGCAGGGCTGCCCCCCCCATCTCTGAGCGGCTACATGCCTGTCTGCACGTTTTCGGTGACTCACATGCTGCGGGGGGGCGGGGGGTTCAGCTGCTACTGCAGAAAATGAAAGGGAGCGCTCGGAAGAGGCGATTAGATGTCATTACGTCGCTGTTAACCCCTTCCCCTCCTTTATGCTCCTGCAGCTGGAGCCAGGTTTAGTTGCTGTAAGGAAATTGGCAGCAGTTTTCTCCGGGCACCACGACGATGGCGATGTCCGTGAAAGGGCGACTGATTACCCCATGTTCACTGATTTACATATTTTGTGACGTTACCTCACGTTAATGTACCTGCCCGTGAAGGGTTAATGGTCACTGCCACGGAAGACCGTGCGTCCGGAGTCGCCCTTTACCTACACCCCGCTGACCGCAGCCATTTTCGCGTTGGGCGCAGAGATTAAGCAGCCCCGGCTCCGCCTCTTCATTATTTATGCACATTTTAGAGTCATATTTTCCATTGTTAATTTTTATGTTTTTAGTGCATTGATCTGGCGCTAACGAGAGTTGTCGCAGTCTGGAAAATTGGTTGTCAGGGTTGGAGCACTGTCTGCCGGTGTGGATGATGGGGGTTGTGGTTGGTCTTTTGTTTGAACCTCACTGTTCACCTGCTTTGTCACTTCACATAAGTATGTGCCCCCCACCGAGCCTGTGTGAGGGGGTCTCCGCGGGGGCCAGACCGGGGTGATGGAGTCCTGTCTGACAGGCCGGTTACTATGGATACAAGGTGATAAACGCTGCGTTTCCTATAAGCGGTGAGCAGGCTCGGCAGGACGTCTCTGCCGTCACACGTGCCGTATATATGAGGTGGAGAATCCTCCGTCATGTCACCTCAATGCTCCTGTCACCATAGACAGACCGAAGTCACCTGGTGTCCAGGGCCCTGCATTCCATTGTATCCGGGCCCCGCACTCAGTGGTATCCGGGGCCCCAGGATGCAGATACAGTTGAGCAGCTGGCAGGACAAGGGAACTATTACTTCCCTGCCCTGCTATTTTTTAGATTTTTTGATGCAGGCGGCACAATGACATCATCACATTAAATGCGATGTTCTGCAGGAGCGGACCTTGCCAGAAGAAGCCATCTGCATCGCTGGATGACATCATAGGACTTGGGACAGGAGAGTATGATTATAGAGGAGGCAGCAAACCTGGCACTGTATACGAGGGGCACAGAACCTGGCACTGTATACGAGGAACACAGAACCTGGCACTGTATACGAGGAACACAGAACCTGGCACTGTATACGAGGAACACAGAACCTGGCACTGTATACGAGGGGCACAGAACCTGGAACTGTATACGAGGAACACAGAACCTGGCACTGTATACGAGGGGCACAGAACCTGGCACTGTATACGAGGAACACAGAACCTGGCACTGTATACGAGGGGCACAGAACCTGGAACTGTATACGAGGGGCACAGAGCCTGGCACTGTAAACAAGTGGCACAGAATCTGGCACTGTATACGAGGGGCACAGAACCTGGCACTGTATACGAGGGCACAGAACCTGGCACTGTATACGAGGGGCACAGAATCTGGCACTGTATACAAGGGGCACAGAACCTGGCACTGTATACAAGGGGCACAGAACCTGGCACTGTATACGAGGGTCACAGAACCTGGCACTGTATACGAGGGGCACAGAACCTGACAATGTAAACAAGGGGCACAGAACCTGGCACTGTATATGAGGGGCACAGAACCTGGCACTGTATATGAGGGGCACAGAACCTGACAATGTAAACAAGGGGCACAGAATCTGGCACTGTATATGAGGGGCACAGAACCTGACAATGAAAACAAGGGGCACAGAACCTGGCACTGTATACAAGGGTCACAGAACCTGGCACACTATACGAGGGTCACAGAACCTGGCACTGTATACGAGGGTCACAGAACCTGGCACTGTATACAAGGGGCACAGAACCTGGCACTGTATACGAGGGGCACAGAACCTGGCACTGTATACGAGGGGCACAGAACCTGGCACTGTATAGAGGGGGCACAGAACCTGGCACTGTATACGAGGGGCACAGAACCTGGCACTGTATACGAGGGGCACAGAACCTGGCACTGTAAAGAAGGGGCACAGAACCTGGCACTGTATACGAGGGGCACAGAACCTGACACTGTATACAAGGGGCACAGAACCTGGCACTGTACACGAGCGGCACAGAACCTGGCACTGTACACGAGGGTCACAGAAACTGGCACTGTATATGAGGGGCAGAGAACCTGGCACTGTATACGAGGGTCACAGAACCTGGCACTGTATACGAGGGGCACAGAATCTGGCACTGTATACGAGGGGCACAGAACCTGCCACTGTATACGAGGGTCACAGAATCTGGCACTGTATACGAGAGTCACAGAACCTGCCACTGTATACGAGGGTCACAGAAGCTGGCACTGTATACGAGGGTCACAGAACCTGGCACTGTATACGAGGGGCACAGAACCTGGCACTGTAAACGAGGGTCACAGAATCTGGCACTGTATACGAGGGTCACAGAACCTGGCACTGTATACGAGGGGCACAGAACCTGGCACTGTATATGAGGAGCACAGAACCTGGCACTGTATACTGAGGGCACAGAACCTGGCACTATATATGAGGGGAACAGAACCTGGCACTATATACGATGGGCACAGAACCTGGCACTATATATGAGGGGAACAGAAGCTGGCACCATATACGGAGAACTCAGAACTTGGCACTGTACACAGGGGGCACAGAACCTGTCATTGTATATGGGGGCACAGAACCTGTCACTATATACACCATATATGTACAGAGTCTGCTCTCCTGAATGTAGGTAGGTTTAGAGTAGGACCTGCCTGACTGAGACCACCTTGGAGCAGGTAGGTGGGAAGAGATGGGTTTTGATCAAAATATATTGGTTGAGAGTCTCATACTTTATTATATCAGAGTGAGGGCTTAGTCCATATATAATGTCTGCATCTATTGTGTTGGTGCATTATTTTCTTTATAACTATATACAGTGGGCACATAACCTGTCACTTTATACAGGGGGGACAGAACCTGGCACTATATATAGGGGTACAGAACCTGGCACTATATATAGGGGTACAGAACCTGTCACTATATACAGTGGGCACATAACCTGTCACTTTATACAGGGGGGACAGAACCTGGCACTATATACAGGGGGGACAGAACCTGGCACTATATACAGGGAGGACAGAACCTGGCACTATATACAGGGGGTGCAAAAACTAGCACTATATACAGGGAGGACAGAACCTGTCACTATATACAGGGGGGACAGAACCTGTCACTATATACAGGGGGGACAGAACCTGGCACTATATACAGGGAGGACAGAACCTGTCACTATATACAGGGGGGACAGAACCTGTCACTATATACAGGGGGGACAGAACCTGTCACTATATACAGGGAGGACAGAACCTGTCACTATATACAGGGAGGACAGAACCTGTCACTATATACAGGGGGGACAGAACCTGGCACTATATACAGGGGGGCAGAACCTGGCACTATATACAGGGGGGACAGAACCTGACACTATATACAGGGGGGGCAGAACCTGACACTATATACAGGGAGGACAGAACCTGACACTATATACAGGGGGGACAGAACCTGGCACTATATACAGGGAGGACAGAACCTGACACTATATACAGGGGGTGCAGAACCTGGCACTGTATACAGGGGGCCCAGAACCTGGCACTGTATACAGGATGCACAGAACTTGGCACTATATACAGAGGGCACAGAACCTGGCACTGTATACAAGGGGCACAGAGCCTGACACTATGGAAAGGGGCACAGCACCTGGCACTATATACAGGGGGTACAGAGTCTATCACTGTTTAGAGGTGACACCGAACCTGGCACTGTATACTGAGGGCACAGAACCTGGCACTGTATACTGAGGGCACAGAACCTGGCACTGTATACTGAGGGCACAGAACCTGGCACTGTATACTGAGGGCACAGAACCTGGCACTGTATACTGAGGGCACAGAACCTGGCACTGTATACTGAGGGCACAGAACCTGGCACTGTATACTCAGGGCACAGAACCTGGCACTGTATACTGAGGGCACAGAACCTGGCACTTTATACTGAGGGCACAGAACCTGGCACTGTATACTGAGGGCACAGAACCTGGCACTGTATACTGAGGGCACAGAACCTGGCACTGTATACTGAGGGCACAGAACCTGGCACTGTATACTCAGGGCACAGAACCTGGCACTGTATACTGAGGGCACAGAACCTGGCACTGTATACTCAGGGCACAGAACCTGGCACTGTTTTCGGCACCGATAAGAGGAGGGGATCGAAAACAGAAGCTTCTCAGCAGAGAAACATATTAGATGTTTGTGTTGGAAACATGCATACCGAGAGGTCTGAATAGAAAACATGATTTAATATTACAATACTGTAAATGTTTTTCTTGAATATGTGGATTTAAGTTTTTCTCCACCTCCCCCTCCCCCTCTACATTTGCCCTGCTGAGAGTATCACCTAATTCATGAACACCTGAGTTGGGCTGTGGTTTTCAGTGAAGCACAGGGGGAGGGGTACACCCTATACCCTAGTTTTGTTTTTAGTGCACAATGTATTGTCTTGATGAAGGGCTCAATACTATAGCCCGAAACGCGTCACAGTCACATTTTGTCTCTCCATGTGATGTATGTCGGATCTTAAACTTTGCAAGCCTAATAAAGAATCATCCATTTTTTACGCAAGAAGCTGGAATTGACCTTTTGTTTGTAGAACCTGGCACTGTATACTGAGGGCACAGAACCTGGCACTGTATACAGGGTGCACAGAACTTGCCACTATATACAGAGGGCACAGAATCTGGTATTATATACAGGGGCACAGAATCTAGCACTATATACAGGAGGCACATAACCTGGCACTATATAGAAGGGGCTCAGAAACTAGCAGTCTATGGAGGGGACTCCGAACCTGGCACTATATAGAGGGGGTCAAGAGCCTGGCACTGTATACTGAGGGCACAGAACCTGGCACTATATACAGGGTGCACAGAATCTGGCACTATATACAGGGGGCACAGAACCTGGCACTGTATACAGGGTGCACAGAACTTGCCACTATATACAGAGGGCACAGAATCTGGTATTATATAGAGGGGCACAGAATCTAGCACTATATACAGGAGGCACATAACCTGGCACTATATAGAAGGGGCTCAGAAACTAGCAGTCTATGGAGGGGACTCCGAACCTGGCACTATATAGAGGGGGTCAAGAGCCTGGCACTGTATACTGAGGGCACTGAACCTGGCACTATATACAGGGTGCTCAGAATCTGGCACTATATACAGGGGGCACAGAACCTGGCACTATATACATAGGGCACAGAACCTGTCACTGTATAGAAGGGGCACAGAGCCTGACACTATGGAAAGGGGCACAGCACCTGGCACTATATACAGGGGGTACAGAGCCTATCACTGTTTAGAGGGGACACCGAACCTGGCATTATATACAGGGGCATAAAAACTGGCACTATATAGAGGGGGCACAGAACCTGGCACTATTTAAAGGGGGGCACAGAACAAGGCAGTGTGTACAGGGGGCACCAAACATGGCAATATATACAGGGGGCACAGAAACTGGCACTATATACAGGGGACACCAAACATGACACTATATACTGGAGACACAGAACCTAGCACTATAAACGGGGCACAGCATGTGGTGCCATATACAGAGGGCACAGAGCATGAGGGAACTACCATTAGGAGCACCGTGTGTGGCACTTTATTTTCAAGGGCATAGTATGTGACATGATTGTCTTCAGGGGCACAGGGTGTGGCACTAAGAGGGGTTTGTGTTAGTAAATTGGGTGCCGATGTGTTGGAGAAATGTAGACATCCAGCAGCAAACTGCGGAGAAGAGTCAGGCCGAGAGACGTAAGTGTTTATACTGCCTTCGACTGCGTCTGATGAGGGCTGTAGTCACTGGTAGAGTTTACAGTGTGATGATGGGTTGTGACACAACTCCCAGCATACCTTTACACTCGTTCAGGATGTACTGGGAGCTAATGTACAAACGCATATGGCGAGGGCTGACCTGACTGTGCAACTGTTTTGAGCTGGTGCTGTATTTATGTAATGAGCTTGGTTCTGGTGCTGTATTTATGTAATGAGCTTGGTTCTGGTGCTGTATATATGTAATGAGCTTGGTTCTGGTGCTGTATTTATGTGATGATCTTGGTTCTGGTGCTGTATTTATGTAGTGGGCTTGGTTCTGGTGCTGTATTTATATAATGAGCTTGGTTCTGGTGTTGTATTTATGTAATGAGCTTGGTTCTGGTGCTGTATTCATGTGATGAGCTTGGTTCTGGTGCTGTATTTATGTAATGAGCTTGGTTCTGGTGCTGTATTTATGTAATGAGCTTGGTTCTGGTGCTGTATTTATGTAATGAGCTTGGTTCTGGTGCTGTATTTATGTGATGATCTTGGTTCTGGTGCTGTATTTATGTAGTGGGCTTGGTTCTGGTGCTGTATTTATATAATGAGCTTGGTTCTGGTGTTGTATTTATGTAATGAGCTTGGTTCTGGTGCTGTATTCATGTGATGAGCTTGGTTCTGGTGCTGTATTTATGTAATGAGCTTGGTTCTGGTGCTGTATTTATGTAATGAGCTTGGTTCTGGTGCTGTATTTATGTAGTGGGCTTGGTTCTGGTGCTGTATTTATATAATGAGCTTGGTTCTGGTGCTGTATTTATGTAATGAGCTTGGTTCTGGTGCTGTATTCATGTGATGAGCTTGTTTCTGGTGCTGTATTTATGTAATGAGCTTGGTTCTGGTGCTGTATTTATGTAATGAGCTTGGTTCTGGTGCTGTATTTATGTAATGAGCTTGGTTCTGGTGCTGTATTTATGTAATGAGCTTGGTTCTGGTGCTGTATTCATGTGATGAGCTTGGTTCTGGTGCTGTATTCATGTGATGAGCTTGGTTCTGGTGCTGTATTCATGTGATCAGCTTGGTTCTGGTGCTGTATTTATGTAATGAGCTTGGTTCTGGTGCTGTATTTATGTAATGAGCTTGGTTCTGGTGCTGTATTTATGTAATGAGCTTGGTTCTGGTGCTGTATTCATGTGATGAGCTTGGTTCTGGTGCTGTATTTATGTAATGAGCTTGGTTCTGGTGCTGTATTTATGTAATGAGCTTGGTTCTGGTGCTGTATTCATGTGATGAGCTTGGTTCTGGTGCTGTATTTATGTAATGAGCTTGGTTCTGGTGCTGTATTTATGTAATGAGCTTGGTTCTGGTGCTGTATTTATGTGATGATCTTGGTTCTGGTGCTGTATTTATGTAGTGGGCTTGGTTCTGGTGCTGTATTTATATAATGAGCTTGGTTCTGGTGCTGTATTTATGTGATGATCTTGGTTCTGGTGCTGTATCTATGTAGTGGGCTTGGTTCTGGTGTTGTATTTATGTAATGAGCTTGGTTCTGGTGCTGTATTCATGTGATGAGCTTGGTTCTGGTGCTGTATATATGTAATGAGTTTGGTTCTGGTGCTGTATATATGTAATGAGCTTGTTTCTAGTGCTGTATTTATGTAATGAGCTTGGTTCTAGTGCTGTATTTATGTAATGAGCTTGGTTCTGGTGCTGTATTTATATAATGAGCTTGGTTCTGGTGCTGTATGTATGTGATGAGCTTGGTTCTGGTGTTGTATTTATGTAATGAGCTTGGTTCTGGTGCTGTATTTATGTAATGAGCTCGGTTCTGGTGCTGTATTCATATGATGAGCTTGGTTCTGGTGCTGTATTTATGTAATGAGCTTGGTTCTGGTGCTGTATTTATGTAATGAGCTTGGTTCTGGTGCTGTATTTATGTGATGATCTTGGCTCTGGTGCTGTATTTATGTAATGAGCTTGGTTCTGGTGTTGTATTTATGTAATGAGCTTGGTTCTGGTGCTGTATTTATGTAATGAGCTTGGTTCTGGTGCTGTATATATGTGATGAGCTTGGTTCTGGTGCTGTATTTATGTAATGAGCTTGGTTCTGGTGCTGTATTTATGTAATGAGCTTGGTTCTGGTGCTGTATTTATGTAGTGGGCTTGGTTCTGGTGCTGTATTTATATAATGAGCTTGGTTCTGGTGTTGTATTTATGTAATGAGCTTGGTTCTGGTGCTGTATTTATGTAATGAGCTTGGTTCTGGTGCTGTATATATGTGATGAGCTTGGTTCTGGTGCTGTATTTATGTAATGAGCTTGGTTCTGGTGCTGTATATATGTGATGAGCTTGGTTCTGGTGCTGTATTTATGTAATGAGCTTGGTTCTGGTGCTGTATTTATATAATGAGCTTGGTTCTGGTGCTGTATTTTTATGTAATGAGCTTGGTTCTGGTGCTGTATTTATGTAACATGTTTGGTTCTGGTGCTGGATTTATGTGATGAGCTTGGTTCTGGTGCTGTATTTATGTAATGAGCTTGGTTCTGGTGCTGTATTTATGTAATGAGCTTGGTTCTGGTGCTGTATATATGTAATGAGCTTGGTTCTGGTGCTGTATATATGTGATGAACTTGGTTCTGGTGCTGTATATATGTGATGAGCTTGGTTCTAGTGCTGTATATATGTAATGAGCTTGGTTCTGGTGCTGTATTTATGTGATGAGCTTGGTTCTGGTTCTGTATTCATGTAATGAGCTTGGTTCTGGTGCTGTATTTATGTAATGATCTTGGTTCTGGTGATGTATTTATGTAATGAGCTTGGTTCTGGTGCTGTATTTATGTAATGATCTTGGTTCTGGTGATGTATTTATGTAATGAGCTTGGTTCTGGTGCTGTATTTATGTAATGAGCTTGGTTCTGGTGCTGTATTCATGTGATGAGCTTGGTTCTGGTGCTGTATTCATGTAATGAGCTTGGTTCTGGTGCTGTATTCATGTGATGAGCTTGGTTCTGGTGCTGTATTTATGTAATGAGCTTGGTTCTGGTGCTGTATTCATGTGATGAGCTTGGTTCTGGTGCTGTATATATGTAATGGGCTTGGTTCTGGTGCTGTATTGATGTAATGAGCTTGGTTCTGGTGCTGTATTTATGTAATGAGCTTGGTTCTGGTGCTGTATTTATGTAATGAGCTTGGTTCTGGTGCTGTATTTATGTAATGAGCTTGGTTCTGGTGCTGTATTTATGTGATGAGCTTAGTTCTGGTGCTGTATTTACGTAATGAGCTTAGTTCTGGTGCTGTATATATGTAATGAGCTTGGTTCTGGTGCTGTATATATGTAATGAGCTTTGTTCTGGTGCTGTATTTATGTAATGAGCTTGGTTCTGGTGCTGTATTTATGTAATGAGCTTGGTTCTGGTGCTGTATGTATGTGATGAGCTTGGTTCTGGTGCTGTATTTATGTGATGAGCTTGGTTCTGGTGCTGTATGTATGTGATGAGCTTGGTTCTGGTGCTGTATTTATGTAATGAGCTTGGTTCTGGTGCTGTATGTATGTGATGAGCTTGGTTCTGGTGCTGTATTTATGTAATGAGCTTGGTTCTGGTGCTGTATTTATGTGATGAGCTTGGTTCTGGTGCTGTACTTATGTAATGAGCTTGGTTCTGGCGCTGTATTTATGTGATGAGCTTGGTTCTGGGGCTGTATTTATGTGATGATCTTGGTTCTGGTGCTGAATATATGTAGCATTCTTGGTTCTAGTGCTGTATATTTGTACTGTGCTTCGTTCTGGTGCTTTATATTTGTACTGTGCTTGTTTCTTGTGCTGTCTATATGTACTAGGCCTGGTTCTTTATATATGTAACATGCTTGGTTCTGGTGCTGCTCCAATGTTAAAAACCTCTGGACTGTAAGAGCAACTACAGGGGTACATGTACTTTACTCTGTGCAGAGGAGGAGCGTCTATCACTGCAAGGGAGGAAAGGAGTAGCACAGGACAGTAGACAGGGGGCACAAAGCTCTGCAGGGGACGGAAAGAGCCACACACCACTGCAAGGAGGGGGCGCACAGCTTTGCAAGGGAGGAGAGGTGCCACACAGCACTGTAGGGAGGGTGTGCTCATCTCTGCAAGGGAGGAGAGGAGCCGCACAGCACTGTAGGCAGGGGACACACTGCATTGCAGAGAAGGGAAAGAGACACACACCACTGCAGGGATTGTACAGCACTGCAGGGGCGGGAGGAGGATTGTACAGCACTGCAGGGGAGGGAGGAGGATTGTACAGCACTGCAGGGGACAGAGTAGGTGTATGACTGGAGAACCTAAACAGGATGTGTGTGTATTGTTGTGCCGTTTGGCTTCAGGTGTGAGTTCTGCAGATGCGTGTATTAGATATATTGTTATGTAGGTCATCTGCTGTTTACATGACATTTAAAGGGCCAGTGCCTCATATAAAGTGTCTTTGCAGACTCTTTGACCTCACTGCGGCTCATGTTCCTTGGAATGTGGCTCCAGGCGCAGTAACAGTTTAACCACCCGCACAAGAGGCACATTGCGGCCAGTGTCGTCCATGTGTCTGGTCCAGGACTCGTCTGCTCCGGATCCAACGCTGATTAATGATTGATGACAGGAAGGAAGAATTTACCATTAATCAACAACCTGAACCTGTGCCTTTAAAAAGCTTCTCTCATAATGTGTGACCTTGTAGGTCCAGCACATGTCACTGCAGACCAGATCTACTGCCCAGGATGCATCAGAAAAGAATGTGCAGGAATTTAGGAATCTACATATATAAAAACTATTGCTCCCTGTTATCAGCCTTCAGGGGAGAGGATGACTGTAGGACAGGAGAATACAGTCTATTGCTCCCTGTTATCAGCCATTTCAGGGGTGAGGATGACTGTAGGACAGGAGAATACAGTCTATTGCCCCCTGTTATCAGCCATTTCAGGGGAGAGGATGGCTGTAGGACAGGAGAATACAATCTATTGCCCCCTGTTATCAGCCATTTCAGGGGTGAGTATGACTGTAGGACAGGAGAATACAGTCTATTGCCCCCTGGTATCAGCCATTTCAGGGGTGAGGATGACTGTAGGACAGGAGAATACAATCTATTGCTCCCTGTTATCAGCCATTTCAGGGGAGAGAATGACTGTAGGACAGGAGAATACAGTCTATTGCTCCCTGTTATCAGCCATTTCAGGGGTGAGGATGACTGTAGGACAGGAGAATGCAGTCTATTGCTCCTGTTATCAGCCATTTCAGGGGAGAGAATGACTGTAGGACAGGAGAATACAGTCTATTGCCCCCTGTTATCAGACATTTCAGGGGAGAGGATGACTGTAGGACAGGAGAATACAGTCTATTGCTCCCTGTTATCAGCCATTTCAGGGGAGAGAATGACTGTAGGACAGGAGAATACAGTCTATTGCTCCCTGTTATCAGCCATTTCAGGGGTGAGGATGACTGTAGGACAGGAGAATACAGTCTATTGCTCCTGTTATCAGCCATTTCAGGGGAGAGAATGACTGTAGGACAGGAGAATACAGTCTATTGCCCCCTGTTATCAGACATTTCAGGGGAGAGGATGACTGTAGGACAGGAGAATACAGTCTATTGCTCCCTGTTATCAGACATTTCAGGGGAGAGGATGACTGTAGGACAGGAGAATACAGTCTATTGCCCCCTGTTATCAGCCATTTCAGGGGAGAGGATGACTGTAGGAAAGGAGAATACAGTCTATTGCCCCCTGTTATCAGCCATTTCAGGGGAGAGGATGAATGTAGGACAAGAGAATACAGTCTATTGCCCCCTGTTATCAGCCATTTCAGGGGAGAGGATGACTGTAGGACAGGAGAATACAGTCTATTGCCCCCTGTTATCAGCCATTTCAGGGGAGAGGATGACTGTAGGACAGGAGAATACAGTCTATTGCCCCCTGTTATCAGCCATTTCAGGGGAGAGGATGACTGTAGGACAGGAGAATACAGTCTATTGCCCCTTGTTATCAGCCATTTCAGGGGAGCGGATGACTGTAGGACAGGAGAATACAGTCTATTGCCCCTGTTATCAGCCATTTCAGGGGAGAGGATGACTGTAGGACAGGAGAATACAGTCTATTGCCCCCTGTTATCAGCCATTTCAGGGGAGAGGATGACTGTAGGACAGGAGAATACAGTCTATTGCTCCCTGTTATCAGCCATTTCAGGGGAGAGGATGACTGTAGGACAGGAGAATACAGTCTATTGCTCCCTGTTATTAGCCATTTCAGGGGAGAGGATGACTGTAGGACAGGAGAATACAGTCTATTGCTCCTTGTTATCAGCCATTTCAGGGGAGAGGATGACTGTAGGACAGGAGAATACAATCTATTTCCCCTGTTATCAGCCATTTCAGAGGAGAGGATGAATGTAGGACAGGAGAATACAGTCTATTGCTCCCTGTTATCAGCCATTTCAGGGGAGAGGATGACTGTAGGACAGGAGAATACAGTCTATTGCTCCTTGTTATCAGCCATTTCAGGGAGAGGATGACTGTAGGACAGGAGAATACAATCTATTGCCCCCTGTTATCAGCCATTTCAGGGGAGAGGATGACTGTAGGACAGGAGAATACAATCTATTGCTCCTGTTATCAGCCATTTCAGGGGAGAAGATGACTGTAGGACAGGAGAATACAGTCTATTGCCCCCTGTTATCAGCCCTTTCAGGGGAGAGGATGACTGTAGAACAGGAGAATACAGTCTATTGCTCCCTGTTATCAGCCATTTCAAGGGAGAGGATGACTGTAGGACAGGAGAATACAGTCTATTGCTCTCTATTATCAGCCATTTCAGGGGAGAGGATGACTGTAGGACAGGAGAATACAGTCTATTGCCCCCTGTTATCAGCCATATCAGGGGAGAGGATGACTGTAGGACAGGAAAATACAGTCTATTGCCCCCTGTTATCAGCCATTTCAGAGGAGAGGATGACTGTAGGACAGGAGAATACAATCTATTGCCCCCTGTTATCAGCCATTTCAGGGGAGAGGATGACTGTAGGACAGGAGAATACAGTCTATTGCTCACTGTTATCAGCCCTTTCAGTGGAGAGGATGACTGTACGATAGGAGAATACAATCTATTGACCCCTGTTATCAGCCATTTCAGGGAGAGGATGACTGTAGGACAGGATAATACAGTCTATTGCCCCCTGTTATCAGCCATTTCAGGGGAGAGGATGACTGTAGGACAGGAGTATACAGTCTATTCCCCTATGTTATCAGCCGGGGAAAGGATGACTGTAGGACAGGAGAATACAGTCTATTGCCCACTGTTATCAGCCATTTCAGGGGTGAGGATGACTGTAGGACAGGAGAATACAGTCTATTGCCCCCTTTATCAGCCATTTCAGGGGAGGATGACTGTAGGACAGGAGAATACAGTCTATTGCTCCCTGTTATCAGTCATTTCAGGGAGAGGATTACTGTAGGACAGGAGAATACAGTCTTTTGATCCCAGTTATCAGCCATTTCAGGGGAGAGGATGACTGTAGGACAGGAGAATACAGTCTATTGCTCTCTGTTATCAGCCATTTCAGGGGAGAGGATGACTGTTGGACAGGAGAATACAGTCTATTGCCCCCTGTTATCAGACATATCAGGGGAGAGGATGACTGTAGGACAGGAGAATACAGTCTATTGCCCCCTGTTATCAGCCATTTCAGAGGAGAGGATGACTGTAGGACAGGAGAATACAGTCTATTGCCCCCTGTTATCAGCCATTTCAGGGGATAGGATGACTGTAGGACAGGAGAATACAGTCTATTGCTCCCTGTTATCAGCCATTTCAGGGAGAGGATTACTGTAGGACAGGAGAATACAGTCTATTGCCCCCTGTTATCAGCCATTTCAGGGGAGAGGATGACTGTAGGACAGGAGAATACAGTCTATTGCTCCTGTTATCAGCCATTTCAGGGGAGAGGATGACTGTAGGACAGGAGAATACAGTCTATTGCCCCTGTTATCAGCCATTTCAGGGGAGAGGATGACTGTAGGACAGGAGAATACAGTCTATTGCCCCCTGTTATCAGCCATTTCAGGGGGAGGATGACTGTAGGACAGCAGAATACAGTCTATTGCCCCCTGTTATCAGCCATTTCAGGGGAGAGGATGACTGTAGGACAGGAGAATATAGTCTATTGCCCCCTGTTATCAGCCATTTCAGGGGAGAGGATGACTGTAGAACAGGAGAATACAGTCTATTGCTCCCTGTTATCAGCCATTTCAGTGGAGAGGATGACTGTAGGACAGGAGAATACAGTCTATTGCTCTCTGTTATCAGCCATTTCAGGGGAGAGGATGACTGTAGGACAGGAGAATACAGTCTATTGCCCCTGTTATCAGACATATCAGGGGAGAGGATGACTGTAGGACAGGAGAATACAGTCTATTGCCCCCTGTTATCAGCCATTTCAGAGGAGAGTATGACTGTAGGAAAGGAGAATACAGTCTATTGCTCCCTGTTATCAGCCCTTTCAGGGGAGAGAATGACTGTACGACAGGAGAATACAATCTATTGCCCCCTGTTATCAGCCATTTCAGGGGAGAGGATGACTGTAGGACAGGATAATACAGTCTATTGCCCCTGTTATCAGCCATTTCAGGGGAGAGGATGACTGTAGGACAGGAGAATACAGTCTATTCCACCCTGTTATCAGCCGGGGAGAGGATGACTGTAGGACAGGAGAATACAGTCTATTGCCCCCTGTTATCAGCCATTTCAGGGGTGAGGATGACTGTACGACAGGAGAATACAGTCTATTGCTCCCTGTTATCAGTCATTTCAGGGGAGAGGATTACTGTAGGACAGGAGAATGCAGTCTATTGCTCCCTGTTATCAGCCATTTCAGGGGAGAGGATGACTGTAGGACAGGAGAATACAGTCTATTGCTCTCTGTTATCAGCCATTTCAGGGGAGAGGATGACTGTAGGACAGGAGAATACAATCTATTGCCCCCTGTTATCAGCCATTTCAGGGGAGAGGATGACTGTAGGACAGGAGAATACAGTCTATTGCCCCCTGTTATCAGACATATCAGGGGAGAGGATGACTGTAGGACAGGAGAATACAGTCTATTGCCCCCTGTTATCAGCCATTTCAAAGGAGAGGATGACTGTAGGACAGGAGAATACAGTCTATTGCTCCCTGTTATTAGCCCTTTCAGTGGAGAGGATGACTGTACGACAGGAGAATACAATCTATTGACCCCTGTTATCAGCCATTTCAGGGGAGAGGATGACTGTAGGACAGGATAATACAGTCTATTGCCCCCTGTTATCAGCCATTTCAGGGGAGAGGATGACTGTAGGACAGGAGAATACAGTCTATTCCCCTCTGTTATCAGCCGGGGAGAGGATGACTGTAGGACAGGAGAATACAGTCTATTGCCCCCTGTTATCAGCCATTTCAGGGGTGAGGATGACTGTAGGACAGGAGAATACAGTCTATTGCTCCCTGTTATCAGTCATTTCAGGGGAGAGGATGACTGTAGGACAGGAAAATACAGTCTATTGTCCCCTGTTATCAGCCATTTCAGGGGAGAGGATGACTGTAGGACAGGAGAATACAGTCTATTGCTCCCTGTTATCAGCCATTTCAGGGGAGAGGATGACTGTAGGACAGGAGAATACAGTCTATTACTCTCTGTTATCAGCCATTTCAGGGGAGAGGATGACTGTAGGACAGGAGAATACAGTCTATTGCCCCCTGTTATCAGCCATTTCAGAGGAGAGTATGACTGTAGGACAGGAGAATACAGTCTATTGCTCCTGTTATCAGCCATTTCAGGGAGAAGATGACTGTAGGACAGGAGAATACAGTCTATTGCCCCCTGTTATCAGCCATTTCAGGGGAGAGGATGACTGTAGAATAGGAGAATACAGTCTATTGCTCCCTGTTATCAGCCATTTCAGGGGAGAGGATGACTGTAGGACAGGAGAATACAGTCTATTGCTCTCTGTTATCAGCCATTTCAGGGGAGAGGATGACTGTAGGACAGGAGAATACAGTCTATTGCCCCCTGTTATCAGACATATCAGGGGAGAGGATGACTGTAGGACAGGAGAATACAGTCTATTGCCCCCTGTTATCAGCCATTTCAGGGAGAGGATGACTGTAGAATAGGAGAATACAGTCTATTGCTCCCTGTTATCAGCCATTTCAGAGGAGAGGATGACTGTAGGACAGGAGAATACAGTCTATTGCCCCCTGTTATCAGCCATTTCAGGGGATAGGATGACTGTAGGACAGGAGAATACAGTCTATTGCCCCTGTTATCAGCCATTTCAGGGGAGAGGATTACTGTAGGACAGGAGAATACAGTCTATTGCCCCTGTTATCAGCCATTTCAGGGAGAGGATGACTGTAGGACAGGAGAATACAGTCTATTGCTCCTGTTATCAGCCATTTCAGGGGAGAGGATGACTGTAGGACAGGAGAATACAGTCTATTGCCCCCTGTTATCAGCCATTTCAGGGGAGAGGATGACTGTAGGACAGGAGAATACAGTCTATTGCCCCCTGTTATCAGACATTTCAGGGGAGAGGATGACTGTAGGACAGGAGAATACAGTCTATTGCTCCCTGTTATCAGCCATTTCAGGGGAGAGAATGACTGTAGGACAGGAGAATACAGTCTATTGCTCCCTGTTATCAGCCATTTCAGGGGTGAGGATGACTGTAGGACAGGAGAATACAGTCTATTGCTCCTGTTATCAGCCATTTCAGGGAGAGGATGACTGTAGGACAGGAGAATACAGTCTATTGCCCCCTGTTATCAGACATTTCAGGGGAGAGGATGACTGTAGGACAGGAGAATACAGTCTATTGCTCCCTGTTATCAGACATTTCAGGGGAGAGGATGACTGTAGGACAGGAGAATACAGTCTATTGCCCCCTGTTATCAGCCATTTCAGGGGAGAGGATGACTGTAGGACAGGAGAATACAGTCTATTGCCCCTGTTATCAGCCATTTCAGGGGAGAGGATGAATGTAGGACAAGAGAATACAGTCTATTGCCCCTGTTATCAGCCATTTCAGGGAGAGGATGACTGTAGGACAGGAGAATACAGTCTATTGCCCCCTGTTATCAGCCATTTCAGGGAGAGGATGACTGTAGGACAGGAGAATACAGTCTATTGCCCCTGTTATCAGCCATTTCAGGGAGAGGATGACTGTAGGACAGGAGAATACAGTCTATTGCCCCTTGTTATCAGCCATTTCAGGGGAGCGGATGACTGTAGGACAGGAGAATACAGTCTATTGCCCCCTGTTATCAGCCATTTCAGGGGAGAGGATGACTGTAGGACAGGAGAATACAGTCTATTGCCCCCTGTTATCAGCCATTTCAGGGGAGAGGATGACTGTAGGACAGGAGAATACAGTCCATTGCTCCCTGTTATCAGCCATTTCAGGGGAGAGGATGACTGTAGGACAGGAGAATACAGTCTATTGCTCCCTGTTATTAGCCATTTCAGGGGAGAGGATGACTGTAGGACAGGAGAATACAGTCTATTGCTCCTTGTTATCAGCCATTTCAGGGAGAGGATGACTGTAGGACAGGAGAATACAATCTATTTCCCCTGTTATCAGCCATTTCAGAGGAGAGGATGAATGTAGGACAGGAGAATACAGTCTATTGCTCCCTGTTATCAGCCATTTCAGGGGAGAGGATGACTGTAGGACAGGAGAATACAGTCTATTGCTCCTTGTTATCAGCCATTTCAGGGGAGAGGATGACTGTAGGACAGGAGAATACAATCTATTGCCCCCTGTTATCAGCCATTTCAGGGGAGAGGATGACTGTAGGACAGGAGAATACAATCTATTGCTCCTGTTATCAGCCATTTCAGGGGAGAAGATGACTGTAGGACAGGAGAATACAGTCTATTGCCCCCTGTTATCAGCCCTTTCAGGGGAGAGGATGACTGGAGAACAGGAGAATACAGTCTATTGCTCCCTGTTATCAGCCATTTCAAGGGAGAGGATGACTGTAGGACAGGAGAATACAGTCTATTGCTCTCAATTATCAGCCATTTCAGGGGAGAGGATGACTGTAGGACAGGAGAATACAGTCTATTGCCCACTGTTATCAGCCATATCAGGGGAGAGGATGACTGTAGGACAGGAAAATACAGTCTATTGCCCCCTGTTATCAGCCATTTCAGAGGAGAGGATGACTGTAGGACAGGAGAATACAATCTATTGCCCCCTGTTATCAGCCATTTCAGGGGAGAGGATGACTGTAGGACAGGAGAATACAGTCTATTGCTCACTGTTATCAGCCCTTTCAGTGGAGAGGATGACTGTACGATAGGAGAATACAATCTATTGACCCCTGTTATCAGCCATTTCAGGGGAGAGGATGACTGTAGGACAGGATAATACAGTCTATTGCCCCCTGTTATCAGCCATTTCAGGGGAGAGGATGACTGTAGGACAGGAGTATACAGTCTATTCCCCTATGTTATCAGCCGGGGAAAGGATGACTGTAGGACAGGAGAATACAGTCTATTGCCCACTGTTATCAGCCATTTCAGGGGTGAGGATGACTGTAGGACAGGAGAATACAGTCTATTGCCCCCTTTTATCAGCCATTTCAGGGGGAGGATGACTGTAGGACAGGAGAATACAGTCTATTGCTCCCTGTTATCAGTCATTTCAGGGGAGAGGATTACTGTAGGACAGGAGAATACAGTCTTTTGATCCCAGTTATCAGCCATTTCAGGGGAGAGGATGACTGTAGGACAGGAGAATACAGTCTATTGCTCTCTGTTATCAGCCATTTCAGGGGAGAGGATGACTGTTGGACAGGAGAATACAGTCTATTGCCCCCTGTTATCAGACATATCAGGGGAGAGGATGACTGTAGGACAGGAGAATACAGTCTATTGCCCCCTGTTATCAGCCATTTCAGAGGAGAGGATGACTGTAGGACAGGAGAATACAGTCTATTGCCCCCTGTTATCAGCCATTTCAGGGGATAGGATGACTGTAGGACAGGAGAATACAGTCTATTGCTCCCTGTTATCAGCCATTTCAGGGGAGAGGATTACTGTAGGACAGGAGAATACAGTCTATTGCCCCCTGTTATCAGCCATTTCAGGGGAGAGGATGACTGTAGGACAGGAGAATACAGTCTATTGCTCCTGTTATCAGCCATTTCAGGGGAGAGGATGACTGTAGGACAGGAGAATACAGTCTATTGCCCCTGTTATCAGCCATTTCAGGGGAGAGGATGACTGTAGGACAGGAGAATACAGTCTATTGCCCCCTGTTATCAGCCATTTCAGGGGAGGATGACTGTAGGACAGCAGAATACAGTCTATTGCCCCCTGTTATCAGCCATTTCAGGGGAGAGGATGACTGTAGGACAGGAGAATATAGTCTATTGCCCCCTGTTATCAGCCATTTCAGGGGAGAGGATGACTGTAGAACAGGAGAATACAGTCTATTGCTCCCTGTTATCAGCCATTTCAGTGGAGAGGATGACTGTAGGACAGGAGAATACAGTCTATTGCTCTCTGTTATCAGCCATTTCAGGGGAGAGGATGACTGTAGGACAGGAGAATACAGTCTATTGCCCCCTGTTATCAGACATATCAGGGGAGAGGATGACTGTAGGACAGGAGAATACAGTCTATTGCCCCCTGTTATCAGCCATTTCAGAGGAGAGTATGACTGTAGGAAAGGAGAATACAGTCTATTGCTCCCTGTTATCAGCCCTTTCAGGGGAGAGAATGACTGTACGACAGGAGAATACAATCTATTGCCCCCTGTTATCAGCCATTTCAGGGGAGAGGATGACTGTAGGACAGGATAATACAGTCTATTGCCCCTGTTATCAGCCATTTCAGGGGAGAGGATGACTGTAGGACAGGAGAATACAGTCTATTCCACCCTGTTATCAGCCGGGGAGAGGATGACTGTAGGACAGGAGAATACAGTCTATTGCCCCCTGTTATCAGCCATTTCAGGGGTGAGGATGACTGTACGACAGGAGAATACAGTCTATTGCTCCCTGTTATCAGTCATTTCAGGGGAGAGGATTACTGTAGGACAGGAGAATGCAGTCTATTGCTCCCTGTTATCAGCCATTTCAGGGGAGAGGATGACTGTAGGACAGGAGAATACAGTCTATTGCTCTCTGTTATCAGCCATTTCAGGGGAGAGGATGACTGTAGGACAGGAGAATACAATCTATTGCCCCCTGTTATCAGCCATTTCAGGGGAGAGGATGACTGTAGGACAGGAGAATACAGTCTATTGCCCCCTGTTATCAGACATATCAGGGAGAGGATGACTGTAGGACAGGAGAATACAGTCTATTGCCCCTGTTATCAGCCATTTCAAAGGAGAGGATGACTGTAGGACAGGAGAATACAGTCTATTGCTCCCTGTTATTAGCCCTTTCAGTGGAGAGGATGACTGTACGACAGGAGAATACAATCTATTGACCCCTGTTATCAGCCATTTCAGGGAGAGGATGACTGTAGGACAGGATAATACAGTCTATTGCCCCCTGTTATCAGCCATTTCAGGGGAGAGGATGACTGTAGGACAGGAGAATACAGTCTATTCCCCACTGTTATCAGCCGGGGAGAGGATGACTGTAGGACAGGAGAATACAGTCTATTGCCCCCTGTTATCAGCCATTTCAGGGGTGAGGATGACTGTAGGACAGGAGAATACAGTCTATTGCTCCCTGTTATCAGTCATTTCAGGGGAGAGGATGACTGTAGGACAGGAAAATACAGTCTATTGCCCCTGTTATCAGCCATTTCAGGGGAGAGGATGACTGTAGGACAGGAGAATACAGTCTATTGCTCCCTGTTATCAGCCATTTCAGGGGAGAGGATGACTGTAGGACAGGAGAATACAGTCTATTACTCTCTGTTATCAGCCATTTCAGGGGAGAGGATGACTGTAGGACAGGAGAATACAGTCTATTGCCCCTGTTATCAGCCATTTCAGAGGAGAGTATGACTGTAGGACAGGAGAATACAGTCTATTGCTCCTGTTATCAGCCATTTCAGGGAGAAGATGACTGTAGGACAGGAGAATACAGTCTATTGCCCCCTGTTATCAGCCATTTCAGGGGAGAGGATGACTGTAGAATAGGAGAATACAGTCTATTGCTCCCTGTTATCAGCCATTTCAGGGGAGAGGATGACTGTAGGACAGGAGAATACAGTCTATTGCTCTCTGTTATCAGCCATTTCAGGGGAGAGGATGACTGTAGGACAGGAGAATACAGTCTATTGCCCCCTGTTATCAGACATATCAGGGGAGAGGATGACTGTAGGACAGGAGAATACAGTCTATTGCCCCCTGTTATCAGCCATTTCAGAGGAGAGTATGACTGTAGGACAGGAGAATACAGTCTATTGCCCCCTGTTATCAGCCATTTCAGGGGAGAGGATGACTGTAGGACAGGAGAATACAGTCTATTGCCCCCTGTTATCAGCCATTTCAGGGGGAGGATGACTGTAGGACAGCAGAATACAGTCTATTGCCCCCTGTTATCAGCCATTTCAGGGGAGAGGATGACTGTAGGACAGGAGAATATAGTCTATTGCCCCCTGTTATCAGCCATTTCAGGGGAGAGGATGACTGTAGAACAGGAGAATACAGTCTATTGCTCCCTGTTATCAGCCATTTCAGTGGAGAGGATGACTGTAGGACAGGAGAATACAGTCTATTGCTCTCTGTTATCAGCCATTTCAGGGGAGAGGATGACTGTAGGACAGGAGAATACAGTCTATTGCCCCTGTTATCAGACATATCAGGGGAGAGGATGACTGTAGGACAGGAGAATACAGTCTATTGCCCCCTGTTATCAGCCATTTCAGAGGAGAGTATGACTGTAGGAAAGGAGAATACAGTCTATTGCTCCCTGTTATCAGCCCTTTCAGGGGAGAGAATGACTGTACGACAGGAGAATACAATCTATTGCCCCTGTTATCAGCCATTTCAGGGGAGAGGATGACTGTAGGACAGGATAATACAGTCTATTGCCCCTGTTATCAGCCATTTCAGGGGAGAGGATGACTGTAGGACAGGAGAATACAGTCTATTCCACCCTGTTATCAGCCGGGGAGAGGATGACTGTAGGACAGGAGAATACAGTCTATTGCCCCCTGTTATCAGCCATTTCAGGGGTGAGGATGACTGTACGACAGGAGAATACAGTCTATTGCTCCCTGTTATCAGTCATTTCAGGGAGAGGATTACTGTAGGACAGGAGAATGCAGTCTATTGCTCCCTGTTATCAGCCATTTCAGGGGAGAGGATGACTGTAGGACAGGAGAATACAGTCTATTGCTCTCTGTTATCAGCCATTTCAGGGAGAGGATGACTGTAGGACAGGAGAATACAATCTATTGCCCCCTGTTATCAGCCATTTCAGGGGAGAGGATGACTGTAGGACAGGAGAATACAGTCTATTGCCCCTGTTATCAGACATATCAGGGGAGAGGATGACTGTAGGACAGGAGAATACAGTCTATTGCCCCTGTTATCAGCCATTTCAAAGGAGAGGATGACTGTAGGACAGGAGAATACAGTCTATTGCTCCCTGTTATTAGCCCTTTCAGTGGAGAGGATGACTGTACGACAGGAGAATACAATCTATTGACCCCTGTTATCAGCCATTTCAGGGGAGAGGATGACTGTAGGACAGGATAATACAGTCTATTGCCCCCTGTTATCAGCCATTTCAGGGGAGAGGATGACTGTAGGACAGGAGAATACAGTCTATTCCCCTCTGTTATCAGCCGGGAGAGGATGACTGTAGGACAGGAGAATACAGTCTATTGCCCCCTGTTATCAGCCATTTCAGGGGTGAGGATGACTGTAGGACAGGAGAATACAGTCTATTGCTCCCTGTTATCAGTCATTTCAGGGGAGAGGATGACTGTAGGACAGGAAAATACAGTCTATTGTCCCCTGTTATCAGCCATTTCAGGGGAGAGGATGACTGTAGGACAGGAGAATACAGTCTATTGCTCCCTGTTATCAGCCATTTCAGGGGAGAGGATGACTGTAGGACAGGAGAATACAGTCTATTACTCTCTGTTATCAGCCATTTCAGGGGAGAGGATGACTGTAGGACAGGAGAATACAGTCTATTGCCCCCTGTTATCAGCCATTTCAGAGGAGAGTATGACTGTAGGACAGGAGAATACAGTCTATTGCTCCTGTTATCAGCCATTTCAGGGGAGAAGATGACTGTAGGACAGGAGAATACAGTCTATTGCCCCCTGTTATCAGCCATTTCAGGGGAGAGGATGACTGTAGAATAGGAGAATACAGTCTATTGCTCCCTGTTATCAGCCATTTCAGGGGAGAGGATGACTGTAGGACAGGAGAATACAGTCTATTGCTCTCTGTTATCAGCCATTTCAGGGGAGAGGATGACTGTAGGACAGGAGAATACAGTCTATTGCCCCCTGTTATCAGACATATCAGGGGAGAGGATGACTGTAGGACAGGAGAATACAGTCTATTGCCCCCTGTTATCAGCCATTTCAGAGGAGAGTATGACTGTAGGACAGGAGAATACAGTCTATTGCCCCCTGTTATCAGCCATTTCAGGGGAGAGGATGACTGTAGAATAGGAGAATACAGTCTATTGCTCCCTGTTATCAGCCATTTCAGAGGAGAGGATGACTGTAGGACAGGAGAATACAGTCTATTGCCCCCTGTTATCAGCCATTTCAGGGGATAGGATGACTGTAGGACAGGAGAATACAGTCTATTGCTCCCTGTTATCAGCCATTTCAGGGGAGAGGATTACTGTAGGACAGGAGAATACAGTCTATTGCCCCCTGTTATCAGCCATTTCAGGGAGAGGATGACTGTAGGACAGGAGAATACAGTCTATTGCTCCTGTTATCAGCCATTTCAGGGGAGAGGATGACTGTAGGACAGGAGAATACAGTCTATTGCCCCCTGTTATCAGCCATTTCAGGGAGAGGATGACTGTAGGACAGGAGAATACAGTCTATTGCCCCCTGTTATCAGCCATTTCAGGGGGAGGATGACTGTAGGACAGCAGAATACAGTCTATTGCCCCTGTTATCAGCCATTTCAGGGGAGAGGATGACTGTAGGACAGGAGAATATAGTCTATTGCCCCCTGTTATCAGCCATTTCAGGGGAGAGGATGACTGTAGAACAGGAGAATACAGTCTATTGCTCCCTGTTATCAGCCATTTCAGGGGAGAGGATGACTGTAGGACAGGAGAATACAGTCTATTGCTCTCTGTTATCAGCCATTTCAGGGGAGAGGATGACTGTAGGACAGGAGAATACAGTCTATTGCCCCTGTTATCAGACATATCAGGGGAGAGGATGACTGTAGGACAGGAGAATACAGTCTATTGCCCCCTGTTATCAGCCATTTCAGAGGAGAGTATGACTGTAGGAAAGGAGAATACAGTCTATTGCTCCCTGTTATCAGCCCTTTCAGGGGAGAGAATGACTGTACGACAGGAGAATACAATCTATTGCCCCCTGTTATCAGCCATTTCAGGGAGAGGATGACTGTAGGACAGGATAATACAGTCTATTGCCCCTGTTATCAGCCATTTCAGGGGAGAGGATGACTGTAGGACAGGAGAATACAGTCTATTCCACCCTGTTATCAGCCGGGAGAGGATGACTGTAGGACAGGAGAATACAGTCTATTGCCCCCTGTTATCAGCCATTTCAGGGGTGAGGATGACTGTACGACAGGAGAATACAGTCTATTGCTCCCTGTTATCAGTCATTTCAGGGGAGAGGATTACTGTAGGACAGGAGAATGCAGTCTATTGCTCCCTGTTATCAGCCATTTCAGGGGAGAGGATGACTGTAGGACAGGAGAATACAGTCTATTGCTCTCTGTTATCAGCCATTTCAGGGAGAGGATGACTGTAGGACAGGAGAATACAATCTATTGCCCCCTGTTATCAGCCATTTCAGGGGAGAGGATGACTGTAGGACAGGAGAATACAGTCTATTGCCCCCTGTTATCAGACATATCAGGGAGAGGATGACTGTAGGACAGGAGAATACAGTCTATTGCCCCTGTTATCAGCCATTTCAAAGGAGAGGATGACTGTAGGACAGGAGAATACAGTCTATTGCTCCCTGTTATTAGCCCTTTCAGTGGAGAGGATGACTGTACGACAGGAGAATACAATCTATTGACCCCTGTTATCAGCCATTTCAGGGGAGAGGATGACTGTAGGACAGGATAATACAGTCTATTGCCCCCTGTTATCAGCCATTTCAGGGGAGAGGATGACTGTAGGACAGGAGAATACAGTCTATTCCCCTCTGTTATCAGCCGGGGAGAGGATGACTGTAGGACAGGAGAATACAGTCTATTGCCCCCTGTTATCAGCCATTTCAGGGGTGAGGATGACTGTAGGACAGGAGAATACAGTCTATTGCTCCCTGTTATCAGTCATTTCAGGGGAGAGGATGACTGTAGGACAGGAAAATACAGTCTATTGTCCCCTGTTATCAGCCATTTCAGGGGAGAGGATGACTGTAGGACAGGAGAATACAGTCTATTGCTCCCTGTTATCAGCCATTTCAGGGGAGAGGATGACTGTAGGACAGGAGAATACAGTCTATTACTCTCTGTTATCAGCCATTTCAGGGGAGAGGATGACTGTAGGACAGGAGAATACAGTCTATTGCCCCTGTTATCAGCCATTTCAGAGGAGAGTATGACTGTAGGACAGGAGAATACAGTCTATTGCTCCTGTTATCAGCCATTTCAGGGGAGAAGATGACTGTAGGACAGGAGAATACAGTCTATTGCCCCCTGTTATCAGCCATTTCAGGGAGAGGATGACTGTAGAATAGGAGAATACAGTCTATTGCTCTCTGTTATCAGCCATTTCAGGGAGAGGATGACTGTAGGACAGGAGAATACAGTCTATTGCCCTCTGTTATCAGACATATCAGGGGAGAGGATGACTGTAGGACAGGAGAATACAGTCTATTGCCCCCTGTTATCAGCCATTTCAGAGGAGAGGATGACTGTAGGACAGGAGAATACAGTCTATTGCTCCCTGTTATCAGCCATTTCAGGGGAGAGAATGACTGTACGACAGGAGAATACAGTCTATTGCCCCCTGTTATCAGCCATTTCAGGGGAGAGGATGACTGTAGGACAGGATAATACAGTCTATTGCCCCCTGTTATCAGCCATTTCAGGGAGAGGATGACTGTAGGACAGGAGAATACAGTCTATTGCCCCTCTGTTATCAGCCATTTCAGGGAGAGGATGACTGTAGGACAGGAGAATACAGTCTATTGCTCCCTGTTATCAGTCATTTCAGGGGAGAGGATTACTGTAGGACAGGAGAATACAGTCTATTGCTCCCTGTTATCAGCCATTTCAGGGGAGAGGATGACTGTAGGACAGGAGAATACAGTCTATTGCTCTCTGTTATCAGCCATTTCAGGGGAGAGGATGACTGTAGGACAGGAGAATACAGTCTATTGCCCCTGTTATCAGACATATCAGGGGAGAGGATGACTGTAGGACAGGAGAATACAGTCTATTGCCCCCTGTTATCAGCCATTTCAGAGGAGAGGATGACTGTAGGACAGGAGAATACAGTCTATTGCTCCCTGTTATCAGCCATTTCAGGGGAGAGGATGACTGTAGGACAGGAGAATACAGTCTATTGCCCCCTGTTATCAGCCATTTCAGGGGAGAGGATGACTGTAGGACAGGAGAATACAGTCTATTGCCCCCTGTTATCAGCCATTTCAGGGGAGAGGATGACTGTAGGACAGGAGAATACAGTCTATTGCCCTCTGTTATCAGCCATTTGGGAGAGGATGACTGTAGGACAGGAGAATACAGTCTATTGCCCCCTGTTATCAGACATATCAGGGGAGAGGATGACTGTAGGACAGGAGAATACAGTCTATTGCCCCCTGTTATCAGCCATTTCAGAGGAGAGGATGACTGTAGGACAGGAGAATACAGTGTATTGCTCCCTGCTATCAGCCCTTTCAGGGGAGAGGATGACTGTAGGACAGGATAATACAGTCTATTGCCCCCTGTTATCAGCCATTTCAGGGGAGAGGATGACTGTAGGACAGGAGAATACAGTCTATTCCCCTCTGTTATCAGCCGGGGAGAGGATGACTGTAGGACAGGAGAATACAGTCTATTGCCCCATGTTATCAGACATATCAGGGGAGAGGATGACTGTAGGACAGGAGAATACCGTCTATTGCCCCCTGTTATCAGCCATTTCAGGGGAGAGGATGACTGTAGGACAGGAGAATACAGTCTATTGCTCCCTGTTATCAGCCATTTCAGAGGAGAGGGTGACTGTAGGACAGGAGAATACAGTCTATTGCTCCCTGTTATCAGCCCTTTCAGTGGAGAGGATGACTGTACGACAGGAGAATACAATCTATTGCCCCCTGTTATCAGCCATTTCAGGGGAGAGGATGACTGTAGGACAGGATAATACAGTCTATTGCCCCCTGTTATCAGCCATTTCAGGGGAGAGGATGACTGTAGGACAGGAGAATACAGTCTATTCCCCTCTGTTATCAGCTGGGGAGAGGATGACTGTAGGACAGGAGAATACAGTCTATTGCCCCCTGTTATCAGCCATTTCAGGTGTGAGGATGACTGTAGGACAGGAGAATACAGTCTATTGCTCCCTGTTATCATTCATTTCAGGGGAGAGGATTACTGTAGGACAGGAGAATACAGTCTATTGCTCCCTGTTATCAGCCATTTCAGGGGAGAGGATGACTGTAGAACAGGAGAATACAGTCTATTGCTCTCTGTTATCAGCCATTTCAGGGGAGAGGATGACTGTAGGACAGGAGAATACAGTCTATTGCCCCCTGTTATCAGACATATCAGCGGAGAGGATGACTGTAGGACAGGAGAATACAATCTATTGCCCCCTGTTATCAGCCATTTCAGAGGAGAGGATGACTGTAGGACAGGAGAATACAGTCTATTGCTCCCTGTTATCAGCCCTTTCAGGGGAGAGGATGACTGTACGACAGGAGAATACAGTCTATTGCTCCCTGTTATCAGCCCTTTCAGGGGAGAGGATGACTGTACGACAGGAGAATACAGTCTATTGCTCCCTGTTATCAGCCATTTCAGGGGAGAGGATGACTGTAGAACAGGAGAATACAGTCTATTGCTCTCTGTTATCAGCCATTTCAGGGGAGAGGATGACTGTAGGACAGGAGAATACAGTCTATTGCCCCCTGTTATCAGACATATCAGCGGAGAGGATGACTGTAGGACAGGAGAATACAATCTATTGCCCCCTGTTATCAGCCATTTCAGGGGAGAGGATGACTGTAGGACAGGAGAATACAGTCTATTGCCTCCTGTTATCAGCCATTTCAGGGGAGAGGATGACTGTAGGACAGGATAATACAGTCTATTGCCCCCTGTTATCAGCCATTTCAGGAGAGAGGATGACTGTAGGACAGGAGAATACAGTCTATTGCTCCCTGTTATCAGCCATTTCAGGGGTGAGGATGACTGTAGGACAGGAGAATACAGTCTATTGCTCCTGTTATCAGCCATTTCAGGGGAGAGGATGACTGTAGGACAGGAGAATACAGTCTATTGCCCCCTGTTATCAGCCCTTTCAGGGGAGAGAATGACTGTACGACAGGAGAATACAATCTATTGCCCCCTGTTATCAGCCATTTCAGGGGAGAGGATGACTGTAGGACAGGATAATACAGTCTATTGCCCCCTGTTATCAGCCATTTCAGGGGAGAGGATGACTGTAGGACAGGAGAATACAGTCTATTCCCCTCTGTTATCAGCCGGGGAGAGGATGACTGTAGGACAGGAGAATACAGTCTATTGCCCCCTGTTATCAGCCATTTCAGGGGTGAGGATGACTGTAGGACAGGAGAATACAGTCTATTGCTCCCTGTTATCAGTCATTTCAGGGGAGAGGATTACTGTAGGACAGGAGAATACAGTCTATTGCTCCCTGTTATCAGCCATTTCAGGGGAGAGGATGACTGTAGGACAGGAGAATACAGTCTATTGCTCTCTGTTATCAGCCATTTCAGGGGAGAGGATGACTGTAGGACAGGAGAATACAGTCTATTGCCCCCTGTTTTCAGACATATCAGGGGAGAGGATGACTGTAGGACAGGAGAATACAGTCTATTGCCCCCTGTTATCAGCCATTTCAGAGGAGAGGATGACTGTAGGACAGGAGAATACAGTCTATTGCTCCCTGTTATCAGCCCTTTCAGGAGAGAGGATGACTGTACGACAGGAGAATACAATCTATTGCCCCCTGTTATCAGCCATTTCAGGGGAGAGGATGACTGTAGGACAGGATAATACAGTCTATTGCCCCCTGTTATCAGCCATTTCAGGGAGAGGATGACTGTAGGACAGGAGAATACAGTCTATTGCCCCCTGTTATCAGCCATTTCAGGGAGAGGATGACTGTAGGACAGGAGAATACAGTCTATTGCCCCCTGTTATCAGCCATTTCAGGGGAGAGGATGACTGTAGGACAGGAGAATACAGTCTATTCCCCTCTGTTATCAGCCGGGGAGAGGATGACTGTAGGACAGGAGAATACAGTCTATTGCCCCCTGTTATCAGCCATTTCAGGGGTGAGGATGACTGTAGGACAGGAGAATACAGTCTATTGCTCCCTGTTATCAGTCATTTCAGGGGAGAGGATTACTGTAAGACAGGAGAATACAGTCTATTGCTCCCTGTTATCAGCCATTTCAGGGGAGAGGATGACTGTAGGACAGGAAAATACAATCTATTGCCCCCTGTTATCAGCCATTTCAGGGGAGAGGATGACTGTAGGACAGGAGAATACAGTCTATTGCCCCCTGTTATCAGCCATTTCAGGGGAGAGGATGACTGTAGGACAGGAGAATACAGTCTATTGCCCCATGTTATCAGCCATTTCAGGGGAGAGGATGACTGTAGGACAGGAGAATACAGTCTATTGCCCCCTGTTATCAGCCATTTCAGGGGAGAGGATGACTGTAGGACATGAGAATACAGTCTATTGCCCCCTGTTATCAGCCATTTCAGGGGGGAGGATGACTGTAGGGCAGGAGAATACAGTCTATTGCCCCTGTTATCAGCCATTTCAGGGGGGAGGATGACTGTAGGACAGGAGAATACAGTCTATTGCCCCCTGTTATCAGCCATTTCAGGGGGGAGGATGACTATAGGACAGGAGAATACAGTCTATTGACCCCTGTTATCAGACATTTCAGGGGAGAGGATGACTGTAGGACAGGAGAATACAGTCTATTGCTCCCTGTTTTCAGCCATTTCAGGGGAAAGGAGGACTGTAGGACAGGAGAATACAGTCTATTGTCCCTGTTATCAGCCATTTCAGAGGACAGGATGACTGTAGGACAAGAGAATACAGTCTATTGCTTCCTGTTATCAGCCATTTCAGGGGAGAGGATGACTGTAGGACAGGAGAATACAGTTTATTGCTCCTGTTATCAGCCATTTCAGGGGAGAGGATGACTGTAGGACAGGAGAATACAGTCTATTGCTCCCTGTTATCAGCCATTTCAGGGGAGATGAGGACTGTAGGAGAGGAGAATACAGTCTATTGCCCCCTGTTATCAGCCATTTCAGGGGAGAGGATGACTGTAGGACAGGAGAATACAGTCTATTGCCCCCTGTTAACAGCCATTTCAGGGGAGAGGATGGCTGTAGGACAGGAGAATACAGTCTATTGCCCACTGTTATCAGCCCTTTCAGGGGAGAGGATGACTGTAGGACAAGAGAATACAGTCTATTGCCCCCTGTTATCACCCATTTCAGGGGAGAGGATGACTGTAGGACAGGAGAATACAATCTATTGCCCCTGTTATCAGCCATTTCAGGGGAGAGGATGACTGTAGGACAGGAGAATACAGCCTATTGCTTCCTGTTATCAGCCATTTCAGGGGAGAGGATGACTGTAGGACAGGAGAATTCAGTCTATTGCTCCTGTTATCAGCCATTTCAGGGGAGAGAATGACTGTAGGACAGGAGAATACAGTCTATTGCCCCCTGTTATCAGCCATTTCAGGGGGGGGATGACTGTAGGACAGGAGAATACAGTCTATTGCCTCCTGTTATCAGCCATTTCAGGGGAGAGGATGACTGTAGGAAAGGAGAATACAGTCTATTGCCTCCTGTTATCAGCCATTTCAGGGGAGAGGAGGACTGTAGGACAGGAGAATACAGTCTATTGCCCCCTGTTATCAGACATTTCAGGGGAGAGGATGACTGTAGGACAGGAGAATACAGTCTATTGCTCCCTGTTTTCAGCTATTTCAGGGGAATGGAGGACTGTAGGACAGGAGAATACAGTCTATTGTCCCTGTTATCAGCCATTTCAGAGGAGAGGATGACTGTAGGACAAGAGAATACAGTCTATTGCTTCCTGTTATCAGCCATTTCAGGGGAGAGGATGACTGTAGGACAGGAGAATACAGTCTATTGCTCCCTGTTATCAGCCATTTCAGGGGAGAGGATGACTGTAGGACAGGAGAATACAGTCTATTGCTCCTGTTATCAGTCATTTCAGGGGAGAGAATGACTGTAGGACAGGAGAATACAGTCTATTGCTCCCTGTTATCAGCCATTTCAGGGGAGAGGAGGACTGTAGGACAGGAGAATACAGTCTATTGCCCCCTGTTATCAGCCATTTCAGGGGAGAGGATGACTGTAGGACAGGAGAATACAGTCTATTGCCCCCTGTTAACAGCCATTTCAGGGGAGAGGATGGCTGTAGGACAGGAGAATACAGTCTATTGCCCACTGTTATCAGCCCTTTCAGGGGAGAGGATGACTGTAGGACAAGAGAATACAGTCTATTGCCCCCTGTTATCACCCATTTCAGGGGAGAGGATGACTGTAGGACAGGAGAATACAATCTATTGCCCCTGTTATCAGCCATTTCAGGGGAGAGGATGACTGTAGGACAGGAGAATACAGCCTATTGCTTCCTGTTATCAGCCATTTCAGGGGAGAGGATGACTGTAGGACAGGAGAATTCAGTCTATTGCTCCTGTTATCAGCCATTTCAGGGGAGAGAATGACTGTAGGACAGGAGAATACAGTCTATTGCCCCCTGTTATCAGCCATTTCAGGGGGGGGGGTGACTGTAGGACAGGAGAATACAGTCTATTGCCCCCTGTTATCAGCCATTTCAGGGGAGAAGATGACTGTAGGACAGGAGAATACAGTCTATTGCCCCCTGTTATCAGCCATTTCAGGGGAGAGGATGACTGTAGGACAGGAGAATACAGTCTATTGCCCCCTGTTATCAGCCATTTCAGGGGAGAGGATGACTGTAGGACAGGAGAATACAATCTATTGCCCCCTGTTATCAGCTATTTCAGGAGAGAGGATGACTGTAGGACAGGAGAATACCATCTATTGCCCCCTGTTATCAGCCATTTCAGGGGAGAGGGAGACTGTAGGACAGGAGAATACAGTCTATTGCCCCCTGTTATCAGCCATATCAGGGGAGAGGATGACTGTAGGACAGGAGAATACAGTCTATTGCCCCCTGTTATCAGCCATTTCAGGGAAGAGGATGACTGTAGGACAGGAGAATACAGTCTATTGCCCCTGTTATCAGCCATTTCAGGGGAGAGGATGACTGTAGGACAGGAGAATACAGTCTATTGCCCCCTGTTATCAGCCATTTCAGGGGAGAGGATGACTGTAGGACAGGAGAATACAGTCTATTGCTCCCTGTTATCAGCCATTTCAGGGGAGAGGATTACTGTAGGACAGGAGAATACAGTCTATTGCCCCCTGTTATCAGCCATTTCAGGGGAGAGGATGACTGTAGGACAGAAGAATACAGTCTATTGCTCCCCTGTTATCAGCCATTTCAGGGGAGAGAATGACTGTAGGACAGGAGAATACAGTCTATTGCCCCCTGTTATCAGCCATTTCAGGGGGGAGGATGACTGTAGGACAGTAGAATACAGTCTATTGCCCCCCCTGTTATCAGCCATTTCAGGGGAGAGGATGACTGTACGACAGGAGAATACAATCTATTGCCCCCTGTTATCAGTCATTTCAGGGGAGAGGATGACTGTAGGACAGGAGAATACAGTCTATTGCCCCCTGTTATCATCCATTTCAGGGGAGAAGATGACTGTAGGGCAGGAGAATACAGTCTATTGCCCCCTGTTATCAGCCATTTCAGGGGAGAGGATGACTGTAGGACAGGAGAATACAATCTATTGCCCCCTGTTATCAGCCATTTCAGGGGAGAGGATGACTGTAGGACAGGAGAATACAGTCTATTGCCCCTGTTATCAGCCATTTCAGGGGAGAGGGTGACTGTAGGACAGGAGAATACAGTCTATTGCCCCCTGTTATCAGCCATATCAGGGGAGAGGATGACTGTAGGACAGGAGAATACAGTCTATTGTCCCCTGTTATCAGCCATTTCAAGGAAGACGATGACTGTAGGACAGGAGAATACAGTCTATTTCTCCCTGTTATCAGCCATTTCAGGGGAGAGGATGACTGTAGGACAGGAGAATACAGTCTATTGCCCCCTGTTATCAGCCATTTCAGGGGAGAGGATGACTGTAGGACAGGAGAATACAGTCTATTGCCCCCTGTTATCAGCCATTTCAGGGGAGAGGATGACTGTAGTACAGGAGAATACAATCTCTTGCTCCCTGTTATCAGCCATTTCAGGGGAGAGGATGACTGTAGGACAGGAGAATACAATCTATTGCTCCCTTTTATCAGCCATTTCAGGGGAGAGGATGACTGTAGGACATGAGAATGCAATCTATTGCTCCCTGTTATCAGCCATTTCAGGGGAGAGGATGACTGTAGGACAGGAGAATACAGTCTATTGCTCCCTGTTATCAGCCATTTCAGGGGAGAGGATGACTGTAGGACAGGAGAATACAGTCTATTGCTCCCTGTTATCAGCCATTTCAGGGGAGAGGATGACTGTAGGACAGGAGAATACAATCTATTGCCCCCTGTTATCAGCCATTTCAGGGGAGAGGATGACTGTAGGACAGGAGAATACAGTCTATTGCCCCCTGTTATCAGCCATTTCAGGGGAGAGGATGACTGTAGGACAGGAGAATACAGTCTATTGCCCCTGTATCAGCCATTTCAGGGGAGAGGATGACTGTAGGACAGGAGAATACAGTCTATTGCCCCTGTTATCAGCCATTTCAGGGTAGAGGATGACTGTAGGACAGGAGAATACAGTCTATTGCTCCCTGTTATCAGCCATTTCAGGGGAGAGGATGACTGTAGGACAGGAGAATACAGTCTATTGCTCCCTGTTATCAGCCATTTCAGGGGAGAGGATGACTGTAGGACAGGAGAATACAGTCTATTGCCCCTGTTATCAGACATTTCAGGGGAGAGGATGACTGTAGGACAGGAGAATACAGTCTATTGCTCCCTGTTATCAGCCATTTCAGGGGAGTGGATGACTGTAGGACAGGAGAATACAATCTATTGCCCCCTGTTGTCAGCCATTTCAGGGGAGAGGATGACTGTAGGACAGGAGAATACAGTCTATTGCCCCCTGTTATCAGCCATTTCAGTGGAGAGGATGACTGTAGGACAGGAGAATACAGTCTATTGCCCCCTGTTATCAGCCGGGGAGAGGATGACTGTAGGACAGGAGAATACAGTCTATTGCCCCCTGTTATCAGCCATTTCAGTGGAGAGGATGACTGTAGGACAGGAGAATACAGTCTATTGCCCCCTGTTATCAGCCGGGGAGAGGATGACTGTAGGACAGGAGAATACAGTCTATTGCCCCCTGTTATCAGCCATTTCAGGGGAGAGGATGACTGTAGGACAGGAGAATACAATCTATTGCCCCCTGTTATCAGCCATTTCAGGGGAGAGGATGACTGTAGGACAGGAGAATACAATCTATTGCCCCCTGTTATCAGCCATTTCAGGGGAGAGGATGACTGTAGGACAGGAGAATACAGTCTATTGCCCCTGTTATCAGCCATTTCAGGGTAGAGGATGACTGTAGGACAGGAGAATACAGTCTATTGCTCCCTGTTATCAGCCATTTCAGGGGAGAGGATGACTGTAGGACAGGAGAATACAGTCTATTGCTCCCTGTTATCAGCCATTTCAGGGGAGAGGATGACTGTAGGACAGGAGAATACAGTCTATTGCCCCTGTTATCAGACATTTCAGGGGAGAGGATGACTGTAGGACAGGAGAATACAGTCTATTGCTCCCTGTTATCAGCCATTTCAGGGGAGAGGATGACAGTAGGACAGGAGAATACAGTCTATTCCCCCTATCAACAACTCTAGCCCTACTACTATCCCTAACAATAGACTTATCTCCAACCCTATCCCTGATACTAGTCCTGACCACAGACCTATCTCCAACCCCAGCCCTAATACTAGCACTAACCATAGCCCTATCTCCAATCCTACCCCTGATATTAGCCGTAACCATAGACCTATCTACAACCCTTGCCCTTCTACTAGCCCTAACCATAGACCTATCTCCAATCCTAATACTAGTCCTAACCATAGACCTATCAACAACTGTAGCCCTACTACTATACCTAACCATAGACTTATCTCCAACCCTATCCCTGACAATAGTCCTAACCACAGACCTATCTCCAACCCTAGCCCTAATACTAGCACTAACCATAGCCATATCTCCAACCCTACCCCTGATATTAGCCCTAACCATAGACCTATCTCCAACCCTAATGCTAGTCCTAACCATAGACCTATCCCCAACCATAGCCCTTCTACTAGTCCTAACCATAGACCTATCTCCGACCCTAATACTAATCCCAACCATAGACCTATCAATAACTCTAGCACTACTATTATACCTAACCATAGACTTATCTCCAACCCTATCCCTGATACTAGTCCTGACCACAGACCTATCTCCAACCCCAGCCCTAATACTAGCACTAACCATAGCCCTATCTCCAATCCTACCCCTAATATTAGCCGTAACCATAGACCTATCTCCAACCCTTGCACTTCTACTAGCCCTAACCATAGACCTATCTCCAACCCTAATACTAGTCCTAACCATAGACCTATCAACAACTCTAGCCCTACTACTATCCCTAACCATAGACTTATCTCCAACCCTATCCCTGATACTAGTCCTAACCACAGACCTATCTCCAACCAGAGCCCTTCTACTAGTCCTAACCAAAGACCTATCTCCAATTCTAATACTAGTCCTAAGTTCCTAACCATAGACCTATCAACAACTCTAGCCCTACTAATATCCGTAACCATAGACTTTTCTCCAAGACTTCTCTTATCTCCAACCCTATCCCTGATACTAGTCCTAACCACAGACCTATTTCCAACCCTAGCCCTAATACTAGCACTAACCCTTTCTCCAACTCAACCACTGATATTAGCCCTAACCACAGACCTATCTCCAACCCTATCCCTGAGACTAGCCCTAACCATAGACCTATCTCCAACTCTAATACTAAAGAAACAAGGGTGTGGTCAGCACACCTAGGTTCAGGTAGTGGTGGGTGCACATCTCCAGGGAAAGTAGTAAGGTTCTCCTATCTACTGGAAACACCCGTCAGAAAACAAAGGGGATGGAGACAGCACGTCCATTCTTCATGATTTATTACAAGTGCACTGTTTCGGCAAATAGCCACGCTTCACAAAGGCTATTTGTCGAAATATTTTCACTTGGAATAAATCACGAAGAATGGACCTGCTGTCTCCGTCCCCCTTGTTTTACAACTATAATACTAGTCCTAACCACAGACCTATCTCCAACCCTAGCCCTAATACTAGTCCTAAGTTAACCATAGACCTATCTCCAGCTCTAGTCCTGATACTAGCCCTAACCATAAACTCAGTCCCAATACAACCTCTAACTGTATCGCTAGACCTTATCCGAGCTCTAACCTATCGCTAACCAAACCATAGCCATCACCTTAACGTAGTCCTAACCCAATCCCTAACCTTCACGTAAGCCAGCTCCAACTATAACTTGTTTCTAACCCTATCCCAGCCCCAACCCTACATCTAACACTAACCTGAACACCAACCCTGCCCCAACCTAAACCAGACCAAATCCTATATCTGATATCAACCTTAACAACAATTCAGTCCGAATTGTAAACCAATCCCAGACCTAAACCTAAATCTAAACCAGGCCCAACCGTAACCTGTCCCTAACCCTATCCCAGCCCCAACCCTAAACCAGACCAAATCCTAAATCTGACACCAACCTTAACACCAACCCAGCCATAAAACTAACCGTACCTTATCCCAGCCCTAAACCAGACTAAATCCTAAATCTGACACTAACTCCTAAACAAAAACCTAAACCTGATACTAACCCTAACAGTAAAAAATGCTCTAAACCTAAACCTAGCCAGTGGCCTCAGTTTTAATGCCTGCACCAGCCTCGACCATGGCCCTGAGCCTTTGCCCTTTCTTTCTGGTTATGGATCATTATCCAGAGCCACAGTCTTGCCACCATATCCGGCACAGCCATATTGTTCACATTCTGTGATCCCCTGGGTGTCTCACTCCATGAACCCACATTCCAGGAGCTAGGGCCACTAGAAGTGCATCCTCATAGGTGACCTGATATTGCTCTATATATATTAACCATGGCAGCTCTCACTGGGGTTGTTACCAGCCTCTGCCTCAGCTGCAGGACAAAAGAGAGCATCCCCCTGATGTCCATCAGTGTGCACAGCGTCCAACAGTGCTAGGACCATCTCTGGTCCGCTCACAGGGGGTCCCATATTCTTCCCCAGAGGAGGAAGCCTTGTGTTAAAATGATTATTTCTGCTACAAAGTGAAGGTTTATGGGGAAGTGCAGTGACGTCATCCTCCCTCTGATTCTCTTCTCGTGGACTTCTCTGGTTGTGATCATGGTTTCTGTTAATTTATATCGCTTCTCTGTTTTGCTCCTCTGTTAGTGCTGTTGGGGCCCCTCATTCTCCAGTGACAGGGCCCCGCTCAGGTCCATATTCACCTCCTGGTTAAGACCTGCCACAGAAAGAGACAAAATTATGTAATGCTCGCCCTCTGGTGGTGAAAAATGGAACAGTGCAACGCCCTCTATGGACCACTCCATCATGTATAATATACGTTGTAAGACTGAACGCCTCCCGAGGGCCACAATAACACTAAGGGCAGGTTCGCACTGGCGTCAAAACTGAAGCCTTTAGAGGCGTTGCGTTTTCATCTGTCATAATAGAAGTCCATGGGCAAGCATAACAGATGCAGGACGGAAAACAAAATCCTGTCGACAGGAAACCAGACGGATCTGTTATGCTGCCCATAGACTTCTATTATGACCTATCTATCTATCTCATATCTATCTATCTATCTATCTATCTATCTATCTATCTATCTCTGTACTGATCCTGAGTTACATCCTGTATTATACCCCAGAGCTGCACTCACTATTCTGCTGGTGCAGTCACTGTGTACATACATTACTTATCCTGTACTGATCCTGAGTTACATCCTGCATTATACTCCAGAGCTGCACTCACTATTCTGCTGGTGGAGTCACTGTGTACATACATTACTTATCCTGTACTGATCCTGAGTTACATCCTGTATTATACTCCAGAGCTGCACTCACTATTCTGCTGGTGCAGTCACTATGTACATACATTACTTATCCTATACTGATCCTGAGTTATATCCTGTGTTATACTCCAGAGCTGCACTCACTATTCTGCTGGTGCAGTCACTGTGTACATACATTACTTATCCTGTACTGATCCTGAGTTACATCCTGTATTATACTCCAGAGCTGCACTCACTATTCTGCTGGTGCAGTCACTGTGTACATACATTACTTATCCTGTACTGATCCTAAGATTCAGTTTTCTGCTGTCTTGGGTCTGCGGTCAGTGCCTGCTGCTGCTGTCTCCGTGCTCCTGCCTGATGCTCCCTTAGGGTGCGCACACTCACCTCCGGTCTTGTAAAGGTCCAGTGTGCACACTCCCAAATCATTTCCCAGCCAGTGGCTGAGGGTCCCTGGGTATTTACGGCACTGTTTTTCAGCAGGAGGGTGCCTGAGCTTTAGGTTCCCTGCTGAGCAGAAAAGGTGTTTGTTAATCTAGTGCTGTGTTATCTCCTGCCTGTATTCCTGTCCTCTGCCTTCCTGCCTATGCACTTCTGCAGTTTCAAGTTCCGTTCATGTTTAAAGGGGTTGTCCAGGTTCAGAGCTGAGCCCGGACAGAACCCGATCTCCGTTTTCACACCCCGATGCCTCTCCTTGCCGTGCGCTGAATTGTGCAGGGCAAGGCCTGTTTGTTTACATCTGGACACTGCTAGGCGGAGGCTTCTGCCTAGCAGTGAACACGGTGACATCACCGGCACTAATGGGCGGTCTTTAGCACTGCCGGAGCCTGTTTTTACCCCTGACTGTCCTTTCTGTGCTTTAGTCCAGTCCCAGGCCTGTCTGCTTCGTGTTCGCCCCATCACTACTCTGCCTGCAAGTCTTTTCTGTGTCTGCATTAAAGGGGTCCTCTAATTTCAGCAAATCTCCTTTATCATGTAGACGCAGTTAATACCAGGCTCTTACTGATTCGTATTATGATTCTCCATATTGCCTCCTTTGCTGGCTGGATTCATGTTTCCATCACATTATATAGTAGGGGTTGCCACCCGGCCGGTATTTTAGTGCCCCTGACGGTATTTTCCTATACGGACTGTTACTGATGAGGCTTCCATCGTGGGACGCTCATATGTGCAGCTTACTATTACTGGGGGGGGGGGGGGGGGCACTAATGGGGGCATTACTCATACTGGGAGGCACAGTATGGCCGCTTTCACACAAGTGAGTTGTACACTCCGGACTCGGAGCGTGAGTATAAGACCGCTCCCGTCCTGACCTCCCAGCACTGATGGGTCGTATAGCATTATACTGATTTATGATGCTATGTAACCCTTACAGTTCTGGAATATATTAGATGATACTGACATAATGCTGTCAGTGTTATACAATACATTCCAGACCTCTAAGGGTTACATAGCATCATAAATCAATATAATACTATGTGACCCCGGCAGTGCTAGAAGTTCAGGACGGGAGTGGTCTTATATTCATGCTCCGAGCCTGGAGTGTACAATTCGCTTGTGTGAAATCGGCCTATGACAGTGACTTAACACCCCATGTTAAGCCACGCCCCCATAACCACACCCCATTTGGGGTGTGGCTTAACTTGGCTGGTATTTTTTGTTGGGAAAGGTGGCAACCCTATATACACTGCTTGTTTCCATGGTTACGACCACCCTCCAGTTTATCAGCGGTGGTCGTGCTTGCACACTATAGGAAAAAGCACTGACCTCTCTGGTGGCCGGGGCTGTGGGATTGCATATTGGCTGGTGGTTTTTCCTATAGTGTGCGAGCACGACCACCACTACGGGACTGCAGGGTGGTCATAACCATGGAGATCATGTGTGTATATTGTGATGGAAAAATGAATCCAGCCAGCAAAGGAGGCAACATGGAGAATCACAGTAAGAACCTTGTGTTAACTTCGCCATTTGCTGAGGTGAGAGGACCCCTTTACCTGTCACTGACTGGAACGCTAAAAAAAAAACAGCATTCCAGTCTTGGTGACAGTTCAGACTATACCACCGGTTTTCCTGTATTTTTGGTGCATTTTCTGTCCCCTGAGCTCACAGGTGTAGCCGTGTACCGGGGTGGGCTCCCCAGGATACAGGGAAGTCACGAACGAGGAAAGCAACACCGACAGCAGCTTGTGCAAAACAGAACTTTCTTTCCTGCACAATATAGCAATCAATCCCAAATATGGAGACAGAGAAGATGAAGTGAATCCCTGTGCGGCACAGCAAGATGCCCCCTGGGGGATACCGAGGAAGTTTGCTATAATTTACCTACTGGCGGTGCACTAAAACTACCCCACCGTACCTGTTATTTCCCTGTTGACGACACAAACGATTAAGTGAGGGCTTAGTACGGGGTTATCTGCGGTGCAGCACAGCAGCTTACAATCTTATCAACTCTAGAATACCTCCCCTCCCATAACTAGTCCGGGAACCCGTATCAGAGTATTCTTCCTGAGCAATGCGCTGGATTGAATCGAAGTCGTGGACAGGTTGTCATCTCTCTATTGCCCAATGCCTCTTTTAGGTATGGAGTACTCGGAGTAAACGTGGCAAACACTTCTGTCCTTATATAACTCAGAGTCCCTATCTAACTAACTAACAGGCCTAGTCTCTTAGGTGCCAATCTAGAGTTTGGTGCTTGCACGCTTTTACTCACCCATTCTGTATCCGATGATGTCTTTAAACTGAACAGCAACAAGTCTCTTCAGCAAACATGAGGACCTCCAGGATAGATAGCACGCCATTCCAGAGCTCCTAACAACCTTCTTGGAAACAATCTTTTGACTCCGGACAGGATCTGGGTACGGGACAGCGATCAGTCTCTCTCTGCAGCAGCTCCGGCCACTCCAGGACACCCTGACGCCTGGATGCGACCAGATTCTGTTAACACACAGTCCTTCTCTGTTCCTCTCAAGATGGAGGCGGCTGCAGCTTCCTGGTTCTTCTTCTGGCTCTCAAACTCCACCTAGTGCTACCACACAGTACTAATGCCCACATTGTACCCCTCACAGTAGTTATGCCCAGATATGTGACCCCTGACAGTAGTTATGCCTAGATATGTGCCCCCTCACAGTAGTTCTGTCAAGATATGTGACCTCTCACAGTAGTTACGGACAGATAGTTTTGTCAGATATGTGCCCATCACAGTAGTTATGCCCAGTTTTGTGCCCCCTCACAGTAGTTATGACCAGATATGTGCCCCTCACAGTAGTTATGACCAGATATCTGCCCCTCACAGTAGTTATACCAGATATGTGCCCTCTCACAGTAATTATACCAGATATGTGCCCCCTCACAGTAGTTATAACAGATATGTGCCCCCCACAGTAGTTATACCAAATATATGCCCCCTCACAGTAATTATACCCAGATATGTGCCCCCTCACAGTAATTATACCCAGATATGTGCCCCCTCACAGTAGTTATGCACAGATATGTGCCCCTCACAGTAGTAATGCCCAGACATATGCCCCCATTAACAGTAGTTATGACCAGATATGTGCCCCCTTACAGTAGTTATGGACAGATATGTGCCCCCTTACAGTAGTTATACCCAGAGATGTGCCCCCTCACAGTAGCTATGCCCAGATATGTGCCCCTCACAGTAGTTATGCCCAGATTTGTGGCCCCTCACAGTAGTTATGACCAGAGATGTGCCCCTCACAGTAGTTATGCCAGTTATGTGCCCATCACAATAGTTAGGTCCAGATATGTGATGCCTCACAGTAGTTATGGCCAGATATGTGCCCCTTCACAGTAGTTATGCCCAGATATGTGCCCCCTCACAGTAGTTGTGCCAAGATATGTGCCCCTCACAGTAGTTATGCCCAGATATGTGTCCTCTCACAGTAGTTATGCCCAGATATGTGTCCCCTCACAGTAGTTATGCCCAGATATGTGTCCCCTCACAGTAGTTATGCCCAGATATGTGCCCCCTCACCAGGGCTGTGGAGTCGGTAGATAAATTGTCCGACTCCTCAGATTTTGAAACTTCCGACTCCGACTCCTCGACTCTGACTCCTCTGTATTTAATATGCAAATACGAAGCTGTTCCACCAAGTTCCTCTAATCTCCTCTAGCACAGAGAGGTAGTTGAGCAGAAGCTGCTGCCTTCTCCTTTGTGTGCTGATCTTCTGCTGAAGATAGAGCAGTGGGAGGATCCAGGAAGGGGAAGGGGCATTTATTTTAAAACATGATTTTCCTAGTAGAATCCCATAGTCATGTTTAAAATTTAAGCTAACAATCTGAGTTTACATGTTTTATAGCCTTAGCTGAATGATAGCAGTTTTTCAGTCTTGAACTATTGACTATCCATTCCCTTCACTTATACAAGTGTCTCCAGTCCTTAATCAGTTATCAGTGAGAGGCGAGGATAACCATGGGTTCCCCGTAACAGCAGACCACAAGACAATGGAAAGTGTAAGTATTGCCGCTCCTTAAAGGGACACTGACAGGCTGATTTTCCAGCTAAAGATATATATATACTGGTATTCATCAGAGAATTAGGAATAAAACGATACTAATGTTACCCCCAGTTAAGCTGTAATTGTGTTTAAAAAACATTTTAATCTGTATGCAAATTCACTATCTTTGTGCCCAATGGGGCAGCGTCTCCTGCGGCTTTGTGCTCAGCCGCGCCCGAAGTACAGCTTCCCAGCGCTGTTCCCCTCGTTATTATTCACTGCACTGGCCTTTTTTTTCAGGCTAGCCGAACGCTGAATTCCTGCGCAGGCGCACGTGTGGAGTGCTGGCAGCAGCCTGGTCTGGCTATGCTGAGGCTGTGCCAGCTTTCTCTCTTCCTCCTCGCTACCTAGTCCTGTCTAGTGCTGCCAGTACTCTACATGTGCGC
The DNA here is from genome assembly GCA_033119425.1 of Bufotes viridis. Lineage (NCBI taxonomy): Eukaryota > Metazoa > Chordata > Amphibia > Anura > Bufonidae > Bufotes > Bufotes viridis. Next base: position 432,668,988 of record CM065592.1, read on the forward strand.
CTGCCCCCTTGGGCACAAAGGTAGAGAATTTGCATATTGATTAAAACGTTTTTAAACACAAGTAAACCTCAACTGGGGGTAACAGTCGTCTGGTTGTATTCCTAATCCTCTGATGAATACCAGCAGATATATCAGCCTGTCAGTGTCCCTTTAACTGCATAGTAAAGCATATGAAAAGCTTCTTCACGGTCACTTAGCGTCTGTGTTTAGCGGTAACGTGACGCACTGCATGCATTGGCCTTTATTCTTACAGTAGAGAAGTAATTATTATAACTTTATCTGAATTGGGACATTTAAACCTGCTTTTTTTTTATTCCAATTTAAATCTAGTAGGAGTCGGAGTCGGTCCATTTTTTGCCGACTCCGACTCCAGGTACCCAAAATTGCCTCCGACTCCTCGACTCCGACTCCACAGCCCTGCCCCTCACAGAAGTTATGCCCAGATAGGTGCCCCCTTAACAGTAGTTATGTTCAGATATGTTCCCCCTCAAAGTAGTTATGTCCAGATATGTGCCCCCTCACAGTAGTTATGCCCAGATATATGCCCCTCACAGCAGTTATGCCAGATATGTGCCCCTTCACAGTAGTTATGGCCAAGTATGTGCCCCCTTAACAGTAGTTATGGCCAGGTATGTTCCCCCTCACAGTAGTTTTGGCCAAATATGTGCCCCTTACAGTAGTTATGCCCAGATATGTCCTCCCTCACAATAGTTATGCCCAGATATATGCCCCTTCACTGTAGTTATGCCCAGATATGTGTCCCCTCACAGTAGTTATGCCCAGATATGTGCCCGCTCATAGTAGTTATGTCCAGATATGTGCCCCCCTCACAGTCATTATGCCCAGATATGTGCCCTCTCACAGTAGTTATGCCTAGATATGTGCCCCCTCACAGTAGTTATGCCCACTTTTGTGCCCCCTCACTCTAGTTATTTCTTACTTGTGGCCCCCATTTGGCCCCTAGTGCCCTCTCCAGCTCCATGAAAGAAAAAAACAGCAAGAAAACAAAACTTACCTGCTTTATTGACGATGCACTCATATACACATCGCGGGTGTGCAGGAGGCTGATTCTCGGGCTTTTAACGCCGGAGACCAGCGAAAAAGTGAAGTAGTGATAAGAGCCATCACCCTGGACTCCAGGACAAGAGAGAGATTTATACTGCTGTATTTATATGACAGGATGTATTACAAACGGTGGCATGCAAAAGTCTGGGCGCCCCTGGTCAAAATTACGGTTACTGTGAACAGTTAAGCAAGTTGAAGATGAAATCATCTCCAAAAGGCATAAAGTTACAAATTACATTCATTTTGTATTTTAAGAAAAAAATATTTTTTATTTTCTTATTTTCCATTTTTAAAATATCAAGAAAGGAAAACGGTCCAAAGCAAATCTTTGGGTCCCCTGCATGGTTGAGGAATTCTCCTCCATTCTTCCTTGCAGACATTTTTTAGTTCTGTGAGATTCCTGCACGCTTTGCTCTTTTGAGGTCTATCCACAGATTTTTAATGATGAGATTAGGGTAATTTGAGGGCCATCAGCAGACTGTGAGGGCCAACTATGAAACCTTCAGCAGATCAGGGGACTGTGAGGACCATGGTAAAACCATCAGCGGATCAGGGGACTGTGAGGGCCATGGTAAAACCTTCAGCAGATCAGGGGACTGTGAGGGCCATGGTAAAACCTTCAGCAGATCAGGGGACTGTGAGGGCCAACTATGAAACCTTTAGCAGATCAGGGGACTGTGAGGACCATGGTAAAACCATCAGCGGATCAGGGGACTGTGAGGACCATGGTAAAACCTTCAGCAGATCAGGGGACTGTGAGGACCATGGTAAAACCTTCAGCAGATCAGGGGACTGTGAGGGCCATGGTAAAACCTTCAGCAGATCAGGGGACTGTGAGGCCATGGTAAAACCTTCAGCAGATTAGGGGACTGTGAGAGCCATGGTAAAACCTTCAGCAGATCAGGAGACTGTGAGGACCATGGTAAAACCTTCAGCAGATCAGGGGACTGTGAGGACCATGGTAAAACCTTCAGCAGATCAGGGGACTGTGAGGACCATGGTGAAACCTTCAGCAGATCAGGGGACTGTGAGGGCCATGGTAAAACCTTCAGCAGATCAGGGGACTGTGAGGACCATGGTAAAACCTTCAGCAGATCAGGAGACTGTGAGGGCCATGGTAAAACATTCAGCAGATCAGGGGACTGTGAGGGCCATGGTAAATCCTTCAGCAGATCAGGGGACTGTGAGGGCCATGGTAAAACCTTCAGCAGATCAGGGGACTGTGAGGGCCATGGTAAAACCTTCAGCAGATCAGGGGACTGTGAGGGCCATGGTAAAACCTTCAGCAGATCAGGGGACAGTGAGGGCCATGGTAAAACCTTCAGCAGATCAGGGGACTGAGAGGGCCATGGTAAAACCTTCAGCAGATCAGGGGACTGAGAGGGCCATAGTAAAACCTTCAGCAGACCGTTGGACTGTGAGGCCATTGTAAAACCTTCCTCAGATCAGGGGACTGTGAGGGCCATGGTAAAACCTTCAGCAGATCAGGAGACTGTGAGGGCCATGGTAAAACCTTTAGCAGATCAGGGTTCTGTGAGGCCATGGTAAAACCTTCAGCAGATCAGGGGACTGTGAGGGCCATGGTAATACCTTCAGCAGATCAGGGGACTGTGAGGGCCATGGTAAAACCTTCAGCAGATCAGGGTACTGTGAGGCCATTGTAAAACCTTCCTCAGATCAGGGGACTGTGAGGGCCATGGTAAAACCTTCAGCAGATCAGGGTACTGTGAGGCCATTGTAAAACCTTCAGCAGATCAGGGGACTGTGAGGACCATGGAAAAACCTTCAGCAGATCAGGAGACTGTGAGGGATATGATGAAACCTTCAGCAGATCAGAGGACTGTGAGGCCATGGTAAAACCTTCAGCAGATCAGGGTTCTGTGAGGCCATGGTAAAACCTTCAGCAGATCAGTGGACTGTGAGGGCCATGGTAATACCTTCAGCAGATCAGGGGACTGTGAGGGCCATGGTAAAACCTTCAGCAGATCAGGGTACTGTGAGGCCATTGTAAAACCTTCCTCAGATCAGGGGACTGTGAGGGCCATGGTAAAACCTTCAGCAGATCAGGGTTCTGTGAGGCCATGGTAAAACCTTCAGCAGATCAGGGGACTGTGAGGGCCATGGTAATACCTTCAGCAGATCAGGGGACTGTGAGGGCCATGGTAAAACCTTCAGCAGATCAGGGTACTGTGAGGCCATTGTAAAACCTTCCTCAGATCAGGGGACTGTGAGGGTCATGGTAAAACCTTTAGCAGATCAGGGGACTGTGAGAGCCATGGTAAAACCTTCAGCAGATCAGGGGACTGTGAGGCCATTGTAAAACCTTCCTCAGATCAGGGGACTGTGAGGGCCATGGTAAAACCTTCAGCAGATCAGGGTACTGTGAGGCCATTGTAAAACCTTCAGCAGATCAGGGGACTGTGAGGGCCATGGTAAAACCTTCAGCAGATCAGGGGACTGTGAGGCCATGGTAAAACCTTCAGCAGATCAGGGGACTGTGAGGGCCATGGTAATACCTTCAGCAGATCAGGGGACTGTGAGGGCCATGGTAAAACATTCAGCAGATCAGGGGACTGTGAGGGCCATGGTAAATCCTTCAGCAGATCAGGGGACTGTGAGGGCCATGGTAAAACCTTCAGCAGATCAGGGGACTGTGAGGGCCATGGTAAAACCTTCAGCAGATCAGGGGACTGTGAGGGCCATGGTAAAACCTTCAGCAGATCAGGGGACAGTGAGGGCCATGGTAAAACCTTCAGCAGATCAGGGGACTGAGAGGGCCATGGTAAAACCTTCAGCAGATCAGGGGACTGAGAGGGCCATAGTAAAACCTTCAGCAGACCGTTGGACTGTGAGGCCATTGTAAAACCTTCCTCAGATCAGGGGACTGTGAGGGCCATGGTAAAACCTTCAGCAGATCAGGAGACTGTGAGGGCCATGGTAAAACCTTTAGCAGATCAGGGTTCTGTGAGGCCATGGTAAAACCTTCAGCAGATCAGGGGACTGTGAGGGCCATGGTAAAACCTTCAGCAGATCAGGGTACTGTGAGGCCATTGTAAAACCTTCCTCAGATCAGGGGACTGTGAGGGCCATGGTAAAACCTTCAGCAGATCAGGGTACTGTGAGGCCATTGTAAAACCTTCAGCAGATCAGGGGACTGTGAGGACCATGGTAAAACCTTCAGCAGATCAGGAGACTGTGAGGGATATGATGAAACCTTCAGCAGATCAGAGGACTGTGAGGCCATGGTAAAACCTTCAGCAGATCAGGGTTCTGTGAGGCCATGGTAAAACCTTCAGCAGATCAGGGGACTGTGAGGGCCATGGTAATACCTTCAGCAGATCAGGGACTGTGAGGGCCATGGTAAAACCTTCAGCAGATCAGGGTACTGTGAGGCCATTGTAAAACCTTCCTCAGATCAGGGGACTGTGAGGGCCATGGTAAAACCTTCAGCAGATCAGGGTTCTGTGAGGCCATGGTAAAACCTTCAGCAGATCAGGGGACTGTGAGGGCCATGGTAAAACCTTCAGCAGATCAGGGTACTGTGAGGCCATTGTAAAACCTTCCTCAGATCAGGGGACTGTGAGGGCCATGGTAAAACCTTCAGCAGATCAGGGTACTGTGAGGCCATTGTAAAACCTTCCTCAGATCAGGGGACTGTGAGGCCATTGTAAAACCTTCAGCAGATCAGGGGACTTTGAGGGCCATGGTAAAACCTTCAGCAGATCAGGGGACTGTGAGGCCATGGTAAAACCTTCAGCAGATCAGGGGACTGTGAGGGCCATGGTAATACCTTCAGCAGATCAGGGGACTGTGAGGGCCATGGTAAAACCTTGAGCAGATCAGGGGACTGTGAGGACTATGGTAAAACCTTCAGCAGATCAGGGGACTGTGAGGGTCATGGAAAAACCTTTAGCAGATCAGGGGACTGTGAGAGCCATGGTAAAACCTTCAGCAGATCAGGGGACTGTGAGGCCATTGTAAAACCTTCCTCAGATCAGGGGACTGTGAGGGCCATGGTAAAACCTTCAGCAGATCAGGGTACTGTGAGGCCATTGTAAAACCTTCAGCAGATCAGGGGACTGTGAGGGCCATGGTAAAACCTTCAGCAGATCAGGGGACTGTGAGGCCATGGTAAAACCTTCAGCAGATCAGGGGACTGTGAGGGCCATGGTAATACCTTCAGCAGATCAGGGGACTGTGAGGGCCATGGTAAAACCTTGAGCAGATCAGGGGACTATGAGGACTATGGTAAAGCCTTCAGCAGATCAGAGGACTGTGAGGGTCATGGTAAAACCTTTTGCAGATCAGGGGACTGTGAGAGCCATGGTAAAACCTTCAGCAGATCAAGGGACTGTGGAGGCCATGGTAAAACCTTCAGCAGATTATTGGATTGTGAGGGCCATGGTAAAACCTTCAGCAGATCAGAGGTCTGTGAGGGACATGGTAAAACCTTCAGCAGATCAGGGGACTGTGAGGACCATTGTAAAACCTTCAGCAGATCAGGGGACTGTGAGGGCCATGGTAGAACCTTCCTCAGATCAGAGACCTGTAAGGACCATGGTAAAACCTTCAGCAGATCAGGGGACTGTGAGGGCCATGGTAAAACCTTCAGCAGATCAGAGGACTGTGAGGGCCATGGTAAAACCTTCAGCAGATCAGGGGACTGTGAGGACCATGGTAAAACCTTCAGCAGATCAGGGGACTGTGAGGGCCATGGTAAAACCTTTAGCAGATCAGGGGACTGTGAGGGCCATAGTAAAACCTTCAGCAGATCAGAGGACTGTGAGGGCCATGGTAAAACCTTCAGCAGATCAGAGGACTGTGAGGGCCATGGTAAAACCTTCAGCAGATCAGGGGACTGTGAGGGCCATGGTAAAACCTTCAGCAGATCAGGGCACTGGGAGGGCCATGGTAAAACCTTCAGCAGATCAGGGGACTGTGAGGACTATGGTAAAACCTTTAGCAGATCAGGGGACTGTGAGGGCCATGATAAAACCTTCAGCAGATCAGGGGACTGTGAGGGCCATGGTAAAACCTTCAGCAGATCAGGGGACTATGAGGGCTATGGTAAAACCTTCAGCAGATCAGGGGACTGTGAGGGCCATGGTGAAACCTTCAGCAGATCAGGGGACTGTGAGGGCCATGGTAAAACCTTCAGCAGATCAGGGGACTGTGAGGGTCATGGTAAAACCTTTAGCAGATCAGGGGACTGTGAGGGCCATGGTAAAACCTTCAGCAGATCAGGGGACTGTGAGGGCCATGGTAAAACCTTCAGCAGATCAGGGGACTGTGAGGGCCTTGGTAAAACCTTTAGCAGATCAGGGGACTGTGAGGGCCATGGTAAAACCTTCAGCAGATCAGGGGACTGTGAGGGCCATAGTAAAACCTTCAGCAGATATGGGGACTGTGAGGGCCATGGTAAAACCTTCAGCAGATCAGGGGACTGTGAGGGCCATGGTAAAACCTTCAGCAGATCAGGGGACTGTGAGGCCATGGTAAATCCTTCAGCAGATCAGGGGACTGTAAGGACCATGGTAAAACCTTCAGCAGATCAGGGGACTGTGAGGGCCATGGTAAAACCTTCAGCAGATCAGGGGACTGTGAGGGCCATGGTAAAACCTTCAGCAGATCAGGGGACTGTGAGGGCCATGGTAAAACCTTCACCAGATCAGGGGACCGTGAGGGCCATAGTAAAACCTTCAGCAGATTTGGGGACTGTGAGGGCCATGGTAAAACCTTCAGAAGATCAGGGGACTGTGAGGGCCATGGTAAAACCTTCAGCAGATCAGGGGACTGTGAGGGCAATGGTAAAACCTTTAGCAGATCAGGGGACTGTGAGGACCATAGTAAAACCTTCAGCAGATCAGGGGACTGTGAGGGCCATGGTAAAACCTGCAGCAGATCAGGGGATTGTGAGGGCCATGGTAAAACCTTCAGCAGATCAGGGGACTGTGAGGGCCATGGTAAAACCTTCAGCAGATCAGGGGACTGTGAGGGCCATGGTAAAACCTTTAGCTTATGTCTTTTAAGGTCATCTATTGTGGATTTTGAGGTGTGCTTAGGGTCATTATCCATTGGTAGTAGTCATCCTCTCCAGCTTCAGATTTTTTACAGTTGGTTTATGTTTGCTTCCAGAATTTGCGGGAATTACATTGAATACATTCTTCCCTCTACCTGTGAAATGTTCCACACGTCATTGGCTTCAACACAAGCCCAAAGTGTGATTGATACCGCCCCCCCCATGTACGTGCCTGCAGTGTATGTATAATATATAGCGGTGTATGTTCTTTGCGTGCCTGCAGTGTATGTATATTATGTATCGGTGTATGTTGTGGTTATACGGTTTCCACGCGCCGTGTCTATTTTTAAGCTCTTATCTGATCATCCAAAGATCAGTGTTATTAGTGCGCAGATATGAGTGCGGTGTGATATGGAGGTGTGGAGTATTATCACCTACATCACTCCACCTGCCACGTACTTAGACTTTGAGCTTCTGGGAAAGATCCTCTTATGATATAATTTACTTTGTCCTAATATCAGCTCACCCTAAGGACCTCAGATGCTCCTACTTCATAGTCATGCATGCCCCTCCGGAGGCAGGTGAGAATCTAGGTCATCCTTCTCTGGTGGCTTGTGAATGGAATTCCTGGACTACAGTGAAGACTGACGCAATGTTCAATATGCAGAGTTCATTCAAATGCAGAGTTACGATATGGCACATGCCCATGAGGGGTGAGAATGGCTGTGGGCACTGCAGGATTCACCTCCAGGAGGGTTGGTTTTAGAGCTCTAATGGCCCAACTTGCCCGTGTGCAGACCCCATAGCGGTCCCAGTGATGTTTCTACAGTCCCCCACAGTGTATATGAGTGATTCCTATATCCAGACATATGGACTCAGTGATCACCCCCCAGCATCATATAAAGGATGCCTGCAGCAATCTATGGCATCAGCTCCTTTCCTGAGTATGCAGCTGACCTGCTGCCAAGTAAACTCCCTGACCCTGGACCAGAATCCCCACGTCTGCACTAATATTGTAGTCACTCTCTATTAGACACGTTCATAACAATGTGCACGAATTTTCCATGACTAAGCCGGCTACAGACAGAGGAAATCACCCCCCAACTGAAGTAATAGAGGGTGGTGACAATAGGAGCAAAACGGTCCAGAGCCACATTAGAAAAAAATACAATCTATTGTCCCCAGGTGCAGTGTACAGTGTGTGACACTAGAGGGCACCGTCCTCAATGTCATGAGTCATCAGAGTCCCAGTCAGCTGCGGGCCAGGGGTGCAGTCTTGTGATCTCGTGTTCGTGGTGAGAATTTCTACAAGGTCACATGACTGTATTTGTTTTATGAATGCCCGGCAACCTGCGTTTTCCCACACCTGATATTAGACACGTATACTCCTCTGGGAGGGCGACAGTGCAGGACGGCACGGCTGCAGCGTTTAAAGGGATGGAGCAGATTAGGTACCTGCATCCACAATCCATGCATCTAATGCTTCTGTAATAAAGCAGGGTGCATACTGTAGATACAGGGGTGCACACGGTAGGACAGGACTTACCGCAGCCCCATAGCTGTGGCGTACCCTGCTTTTATTGCACATGCATCAGAATGACACGATTTTTCATCATATATGGTCTCAAACCTCTGCCTCTCGCCTCCGGGCTCTCCACACTCCCCTGCTATCATAGTTGAATCGTGTGTCTTATTTTCACAATTTAATTTCCTTTTGCCATTGCGCCAAAGTTCAGTGAACGGATCTCAGTTCCTTAAAGGTGGTAACAGGAGCAGCCACAGTGATTATCAGCGCTACATTGTGTGAGGTTTGGGCCCCTCAACATTCTGTGATCATGTCTTCCATGGTATATTGTCACAGTAAGGAGATGTCGTGTAACATGGGCCCTGATCGATCCAGCCTCCTCCAGACATGTTATAGCGAAGGCTGAGAGGGTATGCTACTTGTGAAACAATATACCTTTCCTTCAGATTCCCCTGTTTCTTGGATCTGGCCTGTGCACAGACCCCATGGCGGTCCCATAAATGATATCTCTAGAATTGACCTTGTCCCCAGATAATGCAGAGTGATAATGGGTGAAAGCTCATAATGAATCAAGTCCAAAAGAGCAATCCAGAAGCTTGACAACCCTCTCTTTATGCCCACGACCTGGGGGAGGGGTGACATATTATACCCCCAGATCTGAATGAGGGGCATTATAAGGAGATAGTACAAAACTTTTAGATTAAATCCTGTGTGGCTTCCAGGTGTGGCCCTTTTAGTGAACCCTACTAGCCCCAGCCAGAGTGACACATTTTGCTGTAATACAATGAGTGCACATGATTCTGGTGAATTCCTCATCTTTTCCCCTGTGCGGTGCGAGTTAGCGTTTTCTTCCTCTTTCCTGGTGATGAAGGTCACTGGTTCCTCCTCTGGGACACGTGTGATTCAGGAGCCGCTCGATCCCAGGAATCCCTGACGCAGAGTATGTGGTCACCAGGAGATTAGCTCACCACGAGCTGCACAGGGAGCAGGCACGTACCAGGGAGGGCTGAAATGTGGAGGCGGACTGTAGAGGGGCGGTATGGGGGCACTGTGGATAATGGCAGCAATCCCCTCCACTACAGACATAGATTAATCTCAGAAATCCTAACCACGAAGGACCACGGTCAGAGAGTGCCTGCTGGGAACCTGTTGTACACTCATGTACACTGTAGACCTGAATGCACAGCACCCCCCAATGTCACAGCGGACCTCTCAGTGTACCCCAAGAGGATGCAGAGAGCTGGTCACCCCGGTTTATATAAGCCCTTTTAATGTCTGTGTATATTAGACATATTTCGCCGGGCTGCGTTCAGTATATACTGCCCATATAGGTGGTCCATAGAGTCGTAGACGGAGCAGCGTATATTAGACATATAGCAGGGCTGCGTTCAGTGTATACTGCCCATATAGGTGGCCCATAGAGTCGTCGACAGCGCACCGTATAATAGACATATAGTCGGGCTGCGTTCAGTGTATACTGTCCATATAGGTGCCTGATAGAGTCGTGGGTGGTGCAATGTATATCAAACATATAGCCGGGCTGCGTTCAGTGTATACTGTCCATATAGGTGGCCCATAGAGTTGTAGACGGAGCAGCGCATATTAGACATATAGCCCGGCTGCGTTCAGTGTATACTGTCCATATAGGTGGTCCATAGAGTCGTAGACGGAGCAGCGTATATTAGACATATAGCCGGGCTGCATTCAGTGTATACTGTCCATATAGGTGGTCCATAGAGTCGTAGACAGCGCAGCGTATATTAGACATATAGCCGGGCTGCGTTCAGTGTATACTGCCCATATAGGTGGCCCATAGAGTCGTAGACGGAGCACCGTATATTAGACATATAGTCGAGCTGCGTTCAGTGTATACAGTCCATGTAGGTGGTCCATAGAGTCGTCGACGGAGCAGCGTATATTAGACATATAGCCGGGCTGCATTCAGTGTATACTGTCCATATAGGTGGTCCATAGAGTTATAGACGGAGCAGCGTATATCAGACATATAGCCGGGCTGCGTTCAGTATATACTGCCCATATAGGTGGTCCATAGAGTCGTAGACGGAGCAGCGTATATTTGACATATAGCCGGCTGCATTCAGTGTATACTGTCCATATAGGTGGTCCATAGAGTCGTCGACGGCGCACCGTATAATAGACATATAGCCGGGCTGCATTCAGTGTATACTGTCCATATAGGTGGCCCATAGAGTCGTGGGTGACGCAGTGTATATCAGACATATAGCCGGGCTGCATTCAGTATATACTGTCCATATAGGTGGTCCATAGAGTTATAGACGGAGCAGCGTATATCAGACATATAGCCGGGCTGCGTTCAGTGTATACTGTCCATATAGGTGGTCCATAGAGTCGTCGACGGCGCACCGTATATTAGACATATAGTCGAGCTGCGTTCAGTGTATACAGTCCATGTAGGGGGTCCATAGAGTCGTGGACGGCGCAGTGTATGTTAGACATATAGCTGGGCTGCATTCAGTGTATACTGTCCATATAGGTGGCCCATAGAGTCGTAGACGGCGCAGCGTATATTAGACATATAGCCGGGCTGCGTTCAGTGTATACTGTCCATATAGGTGGCCCATAGAGTCGTGGGTGACGCAGTGTATATCAGACATATAGCCGGGCTGCATTCAGTATATACTGTCCATATAGGTGGTCCATAGAGTCGTAGACGGCGCAGCGTATATCAGACATATAGCCGGGCTGCGTTCAGTGTATACTGCCCATATAGGTGGCCCATAGAGTCGTGGACGGCGCAGTGTATGTTAGACATATAGCTGGGCTGCATTCAGTGTATACTGTCCATATAGGTGGTCCATAGAGTCGTAGACGGCGCAGCGTATATTAGACATATAGCCGGGCTGCGTTCAGTGTATACTGCCCATATAGGTGGTCCATAGAGTCGTAGACGGCGCAGCGTATATTAGACATATAGCCCGGCTGCGTTCAGTGTATACTGCCCATATAGGTGGTCCATAGAGTCGTAGACGGAGCAGCGTATATTAGACATATAGCCCGGCTGCCTTCAGTGTATACTGTCCATATAGGTTGTCCATAGAGTCGTAGACGGAGCACCGCATATTAGACATATAGCCGGGCTGCATTCAGTGTATACTGTCCATATAGGTGGTCCATAGAGTCGTGGGTGGCGCAGTGTATATCAGACATATAGCCGGGCTGCGTTCATTGTATACTGTCCATATAGGTGGTCCATAGAGTTATAGACGGAGCAGCGTATATTAGACATATAGCCGGGCTGCGTTCAGTGTATACTGTCCATATAGGTGGTCCATAGAGTTATAGACGGAGCAGCGTATATCAGACATATAGCCGGGCTGCGTTCAGTGTATACTGTCCATATAGGTGGTCCATAGAGTCGTAGACGGAGCACTGTATATTAGACATATAGTCGAGCTGCGTTCAGTGTATACAGTCCATGTAGGGGGTCCATAGAGTCGTGGACGGCGCAGTGTATGTTAGACATATAGCTGGGCTGCATTCAGTGTATACTGTCCATATAGGTGGTCCATAGAGTCGTAGACGGCGCAGCGTATATTAGACATATAGCCGGGCTGCGTTCAGTGTATACTGCCCATATAGGTGGCCCAAAGAGTCGTAGACGGAGCACCGTATATTAGACATATAGTCGAGCTGCGTTCAGTGTATACAGTCCATGTAGGGGGTCCATAGAGTCGTCGACGGAGCAGCGTATATTAGACATATAGCCGGCTGCATTCAGTGTATACTGTCCATATAGGTGGCCCATAGAGTCGTCGACGGCACACCGTATAATAGACATATAGCCCGGCTGTGTTCATTGTATACTGTCCATATAGGTGGCCCATAGAGTCAAAGACGGCGCAGTGTATATCAGACATATAGCCAGGCTGCATTCAGTGTATACTGTCCATATAGGTGGCCCATAGAGTCGTGGGTGGCGCAGTGTATATCAGACATATAGCCGGGCTGCATTCAGTGTATACTGTCCATATAGGTGGTCCATAGAGTCGTAGACGGAGCAGCGTATATTTGACATATAGCCGGGCTGCATTCAGTGTAAACTGTCCATATAGGTGGCCCATAGAGTCGTGGGTGGCGCAGTGTATATAAGACATATAGCCGGGCTGCGTTCAGTATATACTGTCCATATAGGTGGTCCATAGAGTTATAGACGGAGCAGCGTATATCAGACATATAGCCGGGCTGCGTTCAGTATATACTGTCCATATAGGTGGTCCATAGAGTTATAGACGGAGCAGCGTATATTAGACATATAGCCGGGCTGCGTTCAGTGTATACTGTCCATATAGGTGGTCCATAGAGTCGTCGACGGCGCACCGTATATTAGACATATAGCCGGGCTGCGTTCAGTGTATACTGTCCATATAGGTGGTCCATAGAGTCGTCGACGGCGCACCGTATATTAGACATATAGCCGGGCTGCGTTCAGTGTATACTGTCCATATAGGTGGTCCATAGAGTCGTAGACGGCGCACCGTATATTAGACATATAGCCGGGCTGCGTTCAGTGTATACTGTCCATATAGGTGGTCCATAGAGTCGTAGACGGCGCAGCGTATATTAGACATATAGCCGGGCTGCGTTCAGTGTATACTGCCCATATAGGTGGTCCATAGAGTCGTAGACGGCGCAGCGTATATTAGACATATAGCCCGGCTGCGTTCAGTGTATACTGCCCATATAGGTGGTCCATAGAGTCGTAGACGGAGCAGCGTATATTAGACATATAGCCCGGCTGGCTTCAGTGTATACTGTCCATATAGGTTGTCCATAGAGTCGTAGACGGAGCACCGCATATTAGACATATAGCCGGGCTGCATTCAGTGTATACTGTCCATATAGGTGGCCCATAGAGTTGTAGACGGAGCAGCGTATATTAGACATATAGTCGAGCTGCGTTCAGTGTATACTGTCCATATAGGTGGTCCATAGAGTTGTAGACGGAGCAGCGTATATTAGACATATAGCCGGGCTGCATTCAGTATATACTGTCCATATAGGTGGCCCATAGAGTTGTAGACGGCGCAGCGTATATCAGACATATAGCCGGGCTGCGTTCAGTGTATACTGTCCATATAGGTGGCCCATAGAGTTGTAGACGGAGCAGTGTATATCAGACATATAGCCGGGCTGCGTTCAGTGTATACTGTCCATATAGGTGGTCCATAGAGTCGTAGACAGCGCAGCGTATATTAGACATATAGCCCGGCTGCCTTCAGTGTATACTGTCCATATAGGTGGTCCATAGAGTCGTAGACAGCGCAGCGTATATTAGACATATAGCCGGGCTGCGTTCAGTGTATACTGTCCATATAGGTGGTCCATAGAGTCATAGACGGCGCAGCGTATATCAGACATATAGCCCGGCTGCGTTCAGTGTATACTGTCCATATAGGTGGTCCATAGAGTCGTAGATGGCGCAGCGTATATCAGACATATAGCCGGGCTGCGTTCAGTGTATACTGCCCATATAGGTGGTCCATAGAGTCGTAGACGGAGCACCGTATATTAGACATATAGCCGGGCTGCGTTCAGTGTATACTGTCCATATAGGTGGTCCATAGAGTCGTAGACGGCGCAGCGTATATCAGACATATAGCCCGGCTGCGTTCAGTGTATACTGTCCATATAGGTGGCCCATAGATTTGTTGACAGCGCAGCGTATATTAGACATATAGCCGGGCTGCGTTCAGTGTATACTGTCCATATACGTGGCCCATAGAATCGTGGATGGCACAGTATATAGTAGGAATGTATGCAGGCTGCGCTCAGTATATACTGTATATGTACGTGAACCAAAGAGTCATGGATGGAGCAGCTTATATTGGGAATATAGCCGGGCTGTGTTCAGTATATACTGTCCATATATGAGTTGTGGATGATGCAGTGTATACTAGGCATATGGCCCAGCGGCACTCAGTAGATACTGTCTATATATGTGGCTGATAGTCGTGGACAGGATAGCGTATGTTTTGAATATAGCCGGGCTGCAGTCAGTATATATTGTCTATATGCGTTGCCCATAGAGTCATGGATGGTGCAGTGTAAATTAGGAATATAACCGGGCTGTGTTCAGTATATACTGTCCATATACGTGGCCCTTAGAGTTGTGGACTGTAATGAATAAGCAGATAAAAAAGGGTCCAATGTATGTAGAAACTGAGCGCAGTATAGACCATAAGTATGTACAGTGAGTATACACCAGACGTGGCTGACAACTACAGCACTGGCCACGTGGGGGGGGGGGGTGTTCAGCGAGGTCGCTCACATTACAGCCTGGGGGAAGCTCTGTATGTGTGACCCTGACATTATATATGTAGTTGTGGATTATAGGGGTCGTACATTATTTATACCGGGATGTGCAGGCCTGACTGCGGGGGCGCTCTGCCCAATTACTGATCTGCATCCCCAGTGCTTACATCATGCCTTATAGCCCAGTCCCTTCAGAGCTGCATCCCCAGTGCTTACATCATGCCTTATAGCCCAGTCCCTTCAGAGCTGCATCCCCAGTGCTTACATCATGCCTTATAGCCCAGTCCCTTCAGAGCTGCATCCCCAGTTCTTACATCATGCCTTATAGCCCAGTCCCTTCAGAGCTGCATCCCCAGTGCTTACATCATGCCTTATAGCCCAGTCCCTTCAGAGCTGCATCCCCAGTGCTTACATCATGCCTTATAGCCCAGTCCCTTCAGAGCTGCATCCCCAGTGCTTACATCATGCCTTATATCCCAGTCCCTTCAGAGCTGCATTCACAGTTCTTACATCATGCCTTATATCCCAGTCACTTCAGAGCTGCATCCCCAGTTCTTACATCATGCCTTATATCCCAGTCCCTTCAGAGCTGCATCCCCAGTTCTTACATCATGCCTTATATTATCTCAGTCCCTTCAGAGCTGCATCCCCAGTGCTTACATCATGCCTTATATTATCCCAGTCCCATCAGAGCTGCATCCCCAGTGCTTACATCATGCCTTATATCCCAGTCCCTTCAGAGCTGCATCCCCAGTTCTTAGATCATGCCTTATATCCCAGTCCCTTCAGAGCTGCATCCCCAGTGCTTACATCATGCCTTATATTATCCCAGTCCCTTCAGAGCTGCATCCCCAGTGCTTACATCATGCCTTATATCCCAGTCCCTTCAGAGCTGCATCCCCAGTTCTTACATCATGCCTTATATCCCAGTCCCTTCAGAGCTGCATCCCCAGTGCTTACATCATGCCTTATATCCCAGTCCCTTCAGAGCTGCATCCCCAGTGCTTACATCATGCCTTATATTTTCCCAGTCCCTTCAGAGCTGCATCCACAGTTCTTACATCATGCCTTATATCCCAGTCCCTTCAGAGCTGCATCCCCAGTTCTTACATCATGCCTTATATCCCAGTCCCTTCAGAGCTGCATCCCCAGTGCTTACATCATGCCTTATATTATCCCAGTCCCTTCAGAGCTGCATCCCCAGTGCTTACATCATGCCTTATATCCCAGTCCCTTCAGAGCTGCATCCCCAGTTCTTACATCATGCCTTATATCCCAGTCCCTTCAGAGCTGCATCCCCAGTGCTTACATCATGCCTTATATCTTGGTCCCTTCAGAGCTGCATCCCCAGTGCTTACATCATGCCTTATATTATCTCAGTCCCTTCAGAGCTGCATCCCCAGTGCTTACATCATGCCTTATATCCCAGTCCCTTCAGAGCTGCATCCCCAGATCTTACATCATGCCTTATATTATCCCAGTCCCTTCAGAGCTGCATCCCCAGTTCATACATCATGCCTTATATCCCAGTCCCCTCAGAGCTGCATCCCCAGTGCTTACATCATGCCTTATATCCCAGTCCCTTCAGAGCTGCATCCCCAGTTCTTACATCATGTCTTATATCCCAGTCCCTTCAGAGCTGCATCCCCAGTGCTTACATCATGCCTTATATCCCAGTCCCTTCAGAGCTGCATCCCCAGTGCTTACATCATGCCTTATATCCCAGTCCCTTCAGAGCTGCATCCCCAGTGCTTACATCATGCCTTATATCCCAGTCCCTTCAGAGCTGCATCCCCAGTGCTTACATCATGCCTTATATTATCCCAGTCCCTTCAGAGCTGCATCCCCAGTGCTTACATCATGCCTTATATCCCAGTCCCTTCAGAGCTGCATCCCCAGTGCTTACATCATGCCTTATATCCCAGTCCCTTCAGAGCTGCATCCCCAGTTCTTACATCATGCCTTATATTATCCCAGTCCCTTCAGAGCTGCATCCCCAGTTCTTACATCATGCCTTATATCCCAGTCCCTTCAGAGCTGCATCCCCAGTGCTTACATCATGCCTTATATTATCCCAGTCCCTTCAGAGCTGCATCCCCAGTGCTTACATCATGCCTTATATCCCAGTCCCTTCAGAGCTGCATCCCCAGTTCTTACATCATGCCTTATATCCCAGTCCCTTCAGAGCTGCATCCCCAGTTCTTACATCATGCCTTATATCCCAGTTCCTTCAGAGCTGCATCCCCAGTGCTTACATCATGCCTTATATCCCAGTCCCTTCAGAGCTGCATTCCCAGTGCTTACATCATGCCTTATATCCCAGTCCATTCAGAGCTGCATCCACAGTGCTTACATCATGCCTTATATCCCAGTCCCTTCAGAGCTGCATTCCCAGTGCTTACATCATGCCTTATATCCCAGTCCCTTCAGAGCTGCATCCCCAGTCCTTACATCATGCCTTATATCCCAGTCCCTTCAGAGCTGCATCCCCAGTGCTTACATCATGCCTTATATTATCCCAGTCCCTTCAGAGCTGCATCCCCAGTTCTTACATCATGCCTTATATTATCCCAGTCCCTTCAGAGCTGCATCCCCAGTTCTTACATCATGCCTTATATCCCAGTACCTTCAGAGCTGCATTCCCAGTTCTTACATCATGCCTTATATCCCAGTCCCTTCAGAGCTGCATCCCCAGTCCTTACATTATGCCGTATATCCCAGTCCCTTCAGAGCTGCATCCCCAGTGCTTACATCATGCCTTATATCCCAGTCCCTTCAGAGCTGCATCCACAGTGCTTACATCATGACTTATATCCCAGTCCCTTCAGAGCTGCATCCCCAGTGCTTACATCATGCCTTATATCCCAGTCCCTTCAGAGCTGCATCCCCAGTGCTTACATCATGCCTTATATCCCAGTCCCTTCAGAGCTGCATCCCCAGTGCTTACATCATGCCTTATATCCCAGTCCCTTCAGAGCTGCATCCCTAGTTCTTACATCATGCCTTCTATCCCCGTCCCTTCAGAGCTGCATCCACAGTGCTTACATCATGACTTATATCCCAGTCCCTTCAGAGCTGCATCCCCAGTGCTTACATCATGCCTTATATCCCAGATCCTTCAGAGCTGCATCCCCAGTTCTTACATCATGCCTTATATTATCCCAGTCCCTTCAGAGCTGCATCCCCAGTGCTTACATCATGACTTATATCCCAGTCCCTTCAGAGCTGCATCCCCAGTGCTTACATCATGACTTATATCCCAGTCCCTTCAGAGCTGCATCCCCAGTTCTTACATCATGCCTTATATCCCAGTCCCTTCAGAGCTGCATCCCCAGTTCTTACATCATGCCTTATATCTCAGTCCCTTCAGAGCTGCATCCCCAGTGCTTACATCATGCCTTATATCCCAGTCCCTTCAGAGCTGCATCCTCAGTGCTTACATCATGCCTTATATCCCAGTCCCTTCAGAGCTGCATCCCCAGTGCTTACATCATGCCTTATATCCCAGTCCCTTCAGAGCTGCATCCCCAGTGCTTACATCATGCCTTATATTATCCCAGTCCCTTCAGAGCTGCATGCCCAGTGCTTACATCATGCCTTATATCCCAGTCCCTTCAGAGCTGCATCCCCAGTGCTTACATCATGCCTTATATTATCCCAATCCCTTCAGAGCTGCATCCCCAGTGCTTACATCATGCCTTATATCCCAGTCCCTTCAGAGCTGCATCCCCAGTTCTTACATCATGCCTTATATCCCAGTCCCTTCAGAGCTGCATCCCCAGTTCTTACATCATGCCATATATCCCAGTCCCTTCAGAGCTGCATCCCCAGTGCTTACATCATGCCTTATATCCCAGTCCCTTCAGAGCTGCATCTCCAGTGCTTACATCATGCCTTATATCCCAGTCCCTTCAGAGCTGCATCCCCAGTGCTTACATCATGCCTTATATCCCAGTCCCTTCAGAGCTGCATCCCCAGTGCTTACATCATGCCTTATATCCCAGTCCCTTCAGAGCTGCATCCCCAGTTCTTACATCATGCCTTATATTATCCCAGTCCCTTCAGAGCTGCATCCCCAGTGCTTACATCATGCCTTATATCCCAGTCCCTTCAGAGCTGCATCCCCAGTGCTTACATCATGCCTTATATCCCAGTCCCTTCAGAGCTGCATCCCCAGTGCTTACATCATGCCTTATATCCCACTCCCTTCAGAGCTGCATCCCCAGTTCTTACATCATGCCTTATATTATCCCAGTCCCTTCAGAGCTGCATCCCCAGTGCTTACATCATGACTTATATCTCAGTCCCTTCAGAGCTGCATCCCCAGTTCTTACATCATGCCTTATATCCCGGTCCCTTCAGAGCTGCATCCCCAGTTCTTACATCATGCCTTATATCCCAGTCCCTTCAGAGCTGCATCCCCAGTGCTTACATCATGCCTTATATTATCCCAGTCCCTTCAGAGCTGCATCCCCAGTGCTTACATCATGCCTTATATTATCCCAGTCCCTTCAGAGCTGCATCCCCAGTGCTTACATCATGCCTTATATCCCAGTCCCTTCAGAGCTGCATGCCCAGTGCTTACATCATGCCTTATATCCCAGTCCCTTCAGAGCTGCATCCCCAGTTCTTACATCATGCCTTATATCCCAGTCCCTTCAGAGCTGCATCCCTAGTGCTTACATCATGCCTTCTATCCCAGTCCCTTCAGAGCTGCATCCACAGTTCTTACATCATGCCTTCTATCCCAGTCCCTTCAGAGCTGCATCCCCAGTGCTTAAATCATGCCTTATATCCCAGTCCCTTCAGAGCTGCATGCCCAGTGCTTACATCATGCCGTATATCCCAGTCCCTTCAGAGCTGCATCCCCAGTGCTTAAATCATGCCTTATATCCCAGTCCCTTCAGAGCTGCATCCACAGTTCTTACATCATGCCTTATATCCCAGTCCCTTCAGAGCTGCATCCCCAGTGCTTACATCATGCCTTATATCCTAGTCCCTTCAGAGCTGCATCCCCAGTGCTTACATCATGCCTTATATCCCAGTCCCTTCAGAGCTGCATCCCCAGTGCTTACATCATGCCTTATATCCCAGTCCCTTCAGAGCTGCATCCCCAGTTCTTACATCATGCCTTATATCCCAGTCCCTTCAGAGCTGCATCCACAGTTCTTACATCATGCCTTATATTATCTCAGTCCCTTCAGAGCTGCATCCCCAGTGCTTACATCATGCCTTATATCCCAGTCCCTTCAGAGCTGAATCCCCAGTGCTTACATCATGCCTTATATCCCAGTCCCTTCAGAGCTGCATCCCCAGTGCTTACATCATGCCTTGTATCCCAGTCCCTTCAGAGCTGCATGCCCAGTTCTTACATCATGCCTTATATCCCAGTCCCTTCAGAGCTGCATCCACAGTTCTGCTGATATATTTGTCTTTCTCTTCCTACATCACGTCTTATACTCTGGTCACATCCAGATCTACAGACACCATTTTCTTAAACTCTTGTGACCTTCAGAGTTGCATCCAGCCCTTGTGCTGTCATGGGGATGAGGTACCGCCATGGGGCCGTCTGTGACCCTCACACTAAAACGTGTCTGGTGTCTCGGCAGTGACGCGCCTGCCCATCAGTATATTACAACATATCTGATATTCAGCATCAGTGCTGAGATTTCACACATTGCAAATTCCAGACAAGTCAGTGGCCACCCCCGAGGTGAATAATATGTGACGTGCTCGTACTCTGGTGAGTGTCAGGATGTGTCACATTATAGTATATTACCTCATTGTGCGGCACTTTATATTATCTTCTATTATACACAGTGGAGTCCCATTATTCTGACCACCCGCTAATCTCCAGAGTAACTGCCGTGTGGAGCACGGACAGCAGCTGGAAGGGCCCGGAGTGACTCCATAAGGTGCTGGTAGGTGGCCACTATCAAGGTCGTCCCACAGATGCTCAATTAGGTTCTAGTCTGGGGAATTAGGGGGTCAGGGTGGTACTTGGAAGACTGGGTCACTTCTAACCGTGTGACATGTCGCATTGTCTTGCTGGAAGGTCCCATCTGCCCCAGGGGAGACAATCAGAATGTATGGGTGAAAGTGATCTGCAAGGGTGGATTCATGCCTTCCACATGGATGAGGGGCCCAGAAAATGATAGGAAAACCTTCCCCCGACCATAACGCTGCCCCGACCAGCTTGTGTTCTTCCTGCAATGGCTGCAGGGTGTTTCTCTCCTGACACGTAAACCTTTATCTGTTCCATGAAGCAGAAAACATGATTTATCGGAGAAGACAGCCCTTTACCGATCAGCGGAGGCCCAGTCCCGATACTGCTGCGAAAACTGAAGCAACTTAGTGCCAATCCAGCTTCATTATGAGAGGTTCATTGACCGTCCGTCTGCTCCAGAGACTCATATGGAGTAGAGTTCCCCGAACTGTTGTGTTAGACACGTCTGGTGCACCCTGGTTCATTTTGGCGGTTAGCTGCTCCACTGTAGCGTGTCCGTCTACCCTAGCAAATAACTTCGTAGTCGATGTTCACCTCCCACATCAATAGCACATGGTGCTCTGCAGTCTCCACATTGCTTATTCAGTTATACACCCACTGAGGGATATGTGTACAGACAGCCTATCACACCCCTTATACACCCACTGAGGGATATGTGTGCAGACAGCCTATCACACCCCTTATACACCCACTGAGGGATATGTGTGCAGACAGCCTATCACACCTTATATACCCACCGAGGGATATTTGTGCAGACAGTCTATCACACCTTATATACCCACCGAGGGATATATGTGCAGACAGCCTATCACACACCTTATATACCCACCAAGGGATATGTGTGCAAACAGCCTATCATATACCTTATATACCCACTGAGGGATATGTGTGCAGACAGCCTATAACACCTTATATACCCACCGAGGGATATGTGTGCAGACAGCCTATCACACCTTATATACCCACCGAGGGATATGTGTGCAGACAGCCTATCACACACCTTATATACCCACCGAGAGATGCGTGCAGACAGCCTATCACACCTTATATACCCACCGAGGGATATGTGTGCAGCCAGCCTATCACACCTTATATACCCACCGAGGGATATGTGTGCAGACAGCCTATCACACCTTATATACCCACTGAGGGATATGTGTGCAGACAGCCTATCACACACCTTATATGCCCACCGAGGGATATGTGTGCAGACAGCCTATCACACCATATATACCCACCGATGGATATGTGTGCAGACAGCCTATCACACACCTTATACACCCACTGAGGGATATGTGTGCAGACAGCCTATCACACACCTTATATACCCACCGAGGGATATGTGTGCAGACAGCCTATCACACCTTATATACCCACCGAGGGATATTTGTGCAGACAGCCTATCACACCTTATATACCCACCGAGGGATATTTGTACAGACAGCCTATCACACACCTTATATACCCACCGAGGGATATGTGTGCAGACAACCTATCACACCTTATATACCCACTGAGGGATATGTGTGCAGAAAGCCTATCACACACCTTATATACCCACCGAGTGATGTGTGTGCAGACAACCTATTACACAACTTATACACCCAACGAGGGATATGTGTGCAGACAGCCTATCACACCTTATATACCCACTGAGGGATATGTGTGCAGAAAGCCTATCACACACCTTATATACCCACCGAGGATGTGTGTGCAGACAACCTATCACACAACTTATACACCCACCGAGGGATATGTGTGCAGACAGCCTATCACACCTTATATACCCACTGAGGGATGTGTGTGCAGACAGCCTATCACACCTTATATAACCACGAGGGATATGTGTGCAGACAGCCTATCACACCTTATATACCCACCGAGGGATATGTGTGCAGACAGCATATCACACATGTTATATACCCACCGAGGGATATGTGTGAAGACAGTCTATCAGAACTTAACTACCCACCGAAGGATATGTGTGCAGACAGCCAATCACAAATTATATACCCACCAAGGGATACGTGTGCAGACAGCCTATAACACCTTATATACCCACCGAGGGATATGTGTGCAGACAGCCGATAACAAATTATATACCCACCAAGGGATACGTGTGCAGACAGCCTATCACACCTTATATACCCACCGAGAGATATGTGTGCAGACAGCCGATAACAACTTATATACCCACCGAGGGATATGTGTGCAGACAGCCAATCACACCTTATATACCCACCGAGGGATATGTGTGCAGACAGCCTACCACAGCTTATATACCCACCGAGGAATATGTGTGCAGACAGCTTATCACACACCTTATATACCTACTGAGGGATATGTGTGCAGACAGCCTATCACACCTTATATACCCACCGAGGATATGTGTGCAGACAGCCTATCACACCCTATATACCCACTGAGGGATATGTGTACAGACAGCCTATCACACCTTATATACCCACTAGGGATATGTGTGCAGACAGCCTATCACACCTTATATACCCACCGAGGGATATGTGTGCAGACAGCCTATCACACCTTATATACCCACTGAGGGATATGTGTGCAGACAACCTATCACACACCTTATATACCCACCGAGGGATATGTGTGCAGACAGCCTATTAAACCTTATATACCCACCGAGGATGTGTGTGCAGACAGCCTATCACACCTTATATACCCACTGAGGGATGTGTGTGCAGACAGCCTATCAGAACTTAAATACCCACCGAAGGATATGTGTGCAGACAGCCAATCACAAATTATATACCCACCGAGGGATATGTGTGCAGACAGCCTATCACACCTTATATACCCACCGAGAGATATGTGTGCAGACAGCCTATCACAACTTATATACCCACCGAGGGATATGTGTACAGACAGCCTATCACACCTTATATACCCACCGAGGGATATGTGTACAGACAGCCTATCACACCTTATATACCCACCGAGGGATATGTGTGCAGACAGCCTATCACAACTTAAATACCCACCGAAGGATATGTGTGCAGACAGCCAATTACAAATTATATACCCACTGAGGGATACGTGTGCAGACAGCTTATCACACACCTTATATACCCACCAAGGGATGTGTGTGCAGACAGCCTATCACACCTTATATACCCATCGAGAGATATGTGTGCAGACAGCCTATCACACCCCTTATATACCCACTGAGGGATACGTGTGCAGACAGCCTATCACACCTTATATACCCACCGAGGGATATGTGTGCAGACAGTCGATAACAACTTATATACCCACCGAGGGATATGTGTGCAGACAGCCAATCACACCTTATATACCCACCAAGGGATATGTGTGCAGACAGCCTATCACATCTTATATACCCACAGAGGGATATGTGTGCAGACAGCCTATCACACCTTATATACCCACCGAGAGATATGTGTGCAGACAGCCTATCACACCTTATATACCCACCAAGGGATATGTGAGCAGACAGCCTATCACATCTTATATACCCACCAAGGGATACGTGTGCAGACAGCCTATAACACCTTATATACCCACCGAGGGATATGTGTGCAGACAGCCGATAACAAATTATATACCCACCAAGGGATACGTGTGCAGACAGCCTATCACACCTTATATACCCACCGAGAGATATGTGTGCAGACAGCCGATAACAACTTATATACCCACCGAGGGATATGTGTGCAGACAGCCAATCACACCTTATATACCCACCGAGGGATATGTGTGCAGACAGCCTACCACAGCTTATATACCCACCGAGGAATATGTGTGCAGACAGCTTATCACACACCTTATATACCTACTGAGGGATATGTGTGCAGACAGCCTATCACACCTTATATACCCACCGAGGGATATGTGTGCAGACAGCCTATCACACACCTTATATACCCACCGAGGGATATGTGTACAGACAGCCTATCACACCTTATATACCCACCGAGGGATATTTGTGCAGACAGCCTATCACACCTTATATACCCACCAAGGGATATTTGTACAGACAGCCTATCACACACCTTATATACCCACCGAGGGATATGTGTGCAGACAACCTATCACACCTTATATACCCACTGAGGGATATGTGTGCAGAAAGCCTATCACACACCTTATATACCCACCGAGTGATGTGTGTGCAGACAACCTATTACACAACTTATACACCCAACGAGGGATATGTGTGCAGACAGCCTATCACACCTTATATACCCACTGAGGGATATGTGTGCAGAAAGCCTATCACACACCTTATATACCCACCGAGGGATGTGTGTGCAGACAACCTATCACACAACTTATACACCCACCGAGGGATATGTGTGCAGACAGCCTATCGCACCTTATATACCCACTGAGGGATGTGTGTGCAGACAGCCTATCACACCTTATATAACCACGAGGGATATGTGTGCAGACAGCCTATCACACCTTATATACCCATCGAGGGATATGTGTGCAGACAGCATATCACACATGTTATATACCCACCGAGGGATATGTGTGAAGACAGTCTATCAGAACTTAACTACCCACCGAAGGATATGTGTGCAGACAGCCAATCACAAATTATATACCCACCAAGGGATACGTGTGCAGACAGCCTATAACACCTTATATACCCACCGAGGGATATGTGTGCAGACAGCCGATAACAAATTATATACCCACCAAGGGATACGTGTGCAGACAGCCTATCACACCTTATATACCCACCGAGAGATATGTGTGCAGACAGCCGATAACAACTTATATACCCACCGAGGGATATGTGTGCAGACAGCCAATCACACCTTATATACCCACCGAGGGATATGTGTGCAGACAGCCTACCACAGCTTATATACCCACCGAGGAATATGTGTGCAGACAGCTTATCACACACCTTATATACCTACTGAGGGATATGTGTGCAGACAGCCTATCACACCTTATATACCCACCGAGGGATATGTGTGCAGACAGCCTATCACACCCTATATACCCACTGAGGATATGTGTACAGACAGCCTATCACACCTTATATACCCACTAGGGATATGTGTGCAGACAGCCTATCACACCTTATATACCCACCGAGGGATATGTGTGCAGACAGCCTATCACACCTTATATACCCACTGAGGGATATGTGTGCAGACAACCTATCACACACCTTATATACCCACCGAGGGATATGTGTGCAGACAGCCTATTAAACCTTATATACCCACCGAGGGATGTGTGTGCAGACAGCCTATCACACCTTATATACCCACTGAGGGATGTGTGTGCAGACAGCCTATCAGAACTTAAATACCCACCGAAGGATATGTGTGCAGACAGCCAATCACAAATTATATACCCACCGAGGGATATGTGTGCAGACAGCCTATCACACCTTATATACCCACCGAGAGATATGTGTGCAGACAGCCTATCACAACTTATATACCTACCGAGGGATATGTGTACAGACAGCCTATCACACCTTATATACCCACCGAGGGATATGTGTACAGACAGCCTATCACACCTTATATACCCACCGAGGGATATGTGTGCAGACAGCCTATCACAACTTAAATACCCACCGAAGGATATGTGTGCAGACAGCCAATTACAAATTATATACCCACTGAGGGATACGTGTGCAGACAGCTTATCACACACCTTATATACCCACCAAGGGATGTGTGTGCAGACAGCCTATCACACCTTATATACCCATCGAGAGATATGTGTGCAGACAGCCTATCACACCCCTTATATACCCACTGAGGGATACGTGTGCAGACAGCCTATCACACCTTATATACCCACCGAGGGATATGTGTGCAGACAGTCGATAACAACTTATATACCCACCGAGGGATATGTGTGCAGACAGCCAATCACACCTTATATACCCACCAAGGGATATGTGTGCAGACAGCCTATCACATCTTATATACCCACAGAGGGATATGTGTGCAGACAGCCTATCACACCTTATATACCCACCGAGAGATATGTGTGCAGACAGCCTATCACACCTTATATACCCACCAAGGGATATGTGAGCAGACAGCCTATCACATCTTATATACCCACCAAGGGATATGTGTGCAGACAGCCTACCACAGCTTATATACCCACCGAGGAATATGTGTGCAGACAGCTTATCACACACCTTATATACCTACTGAGGGATATGTGTGCAGACAGCCTATCACACCTTATATACCCACCGAGGGATATGTGTGCAGACAGCCTATCACACCTTATATACCCACTGAGGGATATGTGTGCAGACAACCTATAACACACCTTATATACCCACCGAGGGATATGTGTGCAGACAGCCTATTAAACCTTATATACCCACCGAGGGATGTGTGTGCAGACAGCCTATCACACCTTATATACCCACTGAGGGATGTGTGTGCAGACAGCCTATCAGAACTTAAATACCCACCGAAGGATATGTGTGTAGACAGCCAATCACAAATTATATACCCACCGAGGGATATGTGTGCAGACAGCCTATCACACCTTATATACCCACCGAGAGATATGTGTGCAGACAGCCTATCACAACTTATATACCTACCGAGGGATATGTGTACAGACAGCCTATCACACCTTATATACCCACCGAGGGATATGTGTACAGACAGCCTATCACACCTTATATACCCACCGAGGGATATGTGTGCAGACAGCCTATCACAACTTAAATACCCACCGAAGGATATGTGTGCAGAAAGCCAATTACAAATTATATACCCACTGAGGGATACGTGTGCAGACAGCTTATCACACACCTTATATACCCACCAAGGGATGTGTGTGCAGACAGCCTATCACACCTTATATACCCATCGAGAGATATGTGTGCAGACAGCCTATCACACCCCTTATATACCCACTGAGGGATACGTGTGCAGACAGCCTATCACACCTTATATACCCACCGAGGGATATGTGTGCAGACAGTCGATAACAACTTATATACCCACCGAGGGATATGTGTGCAGACAGCCAATCACACCTTATATACCCACCAAGGGATATGTGTGCAGACAGCCTATCACATCTTATATACCCACAGAGGGATATGTGTGCAGACAGCCTATCACACCTTATATACCCACCAAGGGATATGTGAGCAGACAGCCTATCACATCTTATATACCCACCAAGGGATACGTGTGCAGACAGCCTATAACACCTTATATACCCACCGAGGGATATGTGTGCAGACAGCCGATAACAAATTATATACCCACCAAGGGATACGTGTGCAGACAGCCTATCACACCTTATATACCCACCGAGAGATATGTGTGCAGACAGCCGATAACAACTTATATACCCACCGAGGGATATGTGTGCAGACAGCCAATCACACCTTATATACCCACCGAGGGATATGTGTGCAGACAGCCTACCACAGCTTATATACCCACCGAGGAATATGTGTGCAGACAGCTTATCACACACCTTATATACCTACTGAGGGATATGTGTGCAGACAGCCTATCACACCTTATATACCCACCGAGGGATATGTGTGCAGACAGCCTATCACACCCTATATACCCACTGAGGGATATGTGTACAGACAGCCTATCACACCTTATATACCCACCGAGGGATATGTGTGCAGACAGCCTATCACACCTTATATACCCACTGAGGGATATGTGTGCAGACAACCTATCACACACCTTATATACCCACCGAGGGATATGTGTGCAGACAGCCTATTAAACCTTATATACCCACCGAGGGATATGTGTGCAGACAGCCTATCACACCCCTTATATACCCACAGAGGGATATGTGTGCAGACTGCCTATCATACCTTCTATACCCCCTGAGGGATATGTGTGCAGACAGCCTATCACACCTTATATACCCACCGAGTGATATGCCCGCAGACAGCCTATCACACCTTATATACCCACCGAGGGATATGTGTGCAGACAGCCTATCACACACCTTATATACCCACCGAGGGATATGTGTGCAGACAGCCTATCACACCTTATATACCCACCGAGGGATATGTGTGCAGACAGCCAATCACACCTTATATACCCACCGAGGGATATGTGTGCAGACAGCCTATCACACCTTATATACCCACCGAGGGATATGTGTGCAGACAGCCTATCATATACCTTATGTGTGTGGGGGTGCTCCTGACTCTGACAGATGATGTTGTGGGACACAAGGATGGGGTGATATGGATATTTTCCGCCGATCCTTTTGCTCTCCTGTGAGAGAAGTGTCCAGCAGCATTTTTCTCCGCTCTCTCCTTAGAATAGACAAGGCTGAGCCAATGTGACGGGGGTTGCCGGGGTGAGTCGAGAGAGAAGACGGCCGCTGACAATTACTGTTCAGGCGCTCTAGACCTGGACTATCTTTGGTTTCTTCACCTCGGTTAGCTCATCAGTTGTAGGAGCCACTTTCTGTGTGATGAGAGACACGTGGCACTCGGGAGACACTGCAGTCACCTCCACCTGCAGGAAAAACGAGAGTCCAAGAGATTGCAGCTTCCTCTGGTACAAAGGTCCTGGCTAGTCATAACCCTGAGACACCTCACCTGGAGATCAGCGGCGCCAACATCTCAGAGGGGAGGCCAGGGACCTGGAGGTGACACCTCAGTTGCCTATTTCTCATAATACCCTGAGACCCTCCTGACCCCCAGGAGTGATGATTATGTGACCCCCCGCCCCTCCCCCCCTACAAACACACTGGGGTTTCCTCTGTGAGGTGATGATGTTTCTCTAATATCCACCAGGAGGCAACATGAGCAAAGACAAGAGGAAAACGGGACCAGCGACCACTGCACCATCATCTTCCTCATCAACCCTGAGATTAGCGGACATCACTGGAGACATAGCAGCTATAGACAGGTGAAGACACCACCGGATGGGGTCCCAGCAGCACAGAGGATTTCAGGAGAGGAGTGTGCTGATCCTGTGGAGGTCAGAGGGTGAGAGTTACATAGTGGGAGGAGCAGGGTCCCAGCAGCACAGAGGATTTCAAGAGAGGAGTGTGCTGATCCTGTGGAGGTCACAGGATGAGAGTTACATAGTGGGAGGAGCAGGGTCCCAGCAGCACAGAGGATTTCAGGAGAGGAGTGTGCTGATCCTGTGGAGGTCACAGGATGAGAGTTACATAGTAGGAGGAGCAGGGTCCACAGCAGCACAGAGGATTTCAGGAGAGCAGTGCGCTGATCCTGTGGAGGTCACAGGCTGAGAGTTACATGGAGGAAGGAGCAGGGTCCCAGCAGCACAGAGGATTTTAGGAGACGGTCCATACTATGGTTAGTGAGTGCAGGTTTGCTCCCTTCACAGGCAGTGATGACAGCTGCGTTACAGTGTGTCACCTGGCTCTTCTTGTCATTGTTCACTGCTCAGGCTGTAGAAATCTCCCCGAGCCCCACAGGAAATAGCGGGATTCATCACTGAGAAGATTTTTCCTTGTTTACTGTTTCTACAATCAGATTTACACAAAGTAACCGCCCAACCATTATACAGAATATAATGACACCAGACGTCCAAGAGACCCACACGCTGCTGACAACCTGCCTGTACATCCTGTCTGAGAGGTAGTCACAGCCCCGCCCCCTGCTGATGACATCACTGATATAATGTCATGTGATCAGACATGAGATCCACACCTTATACTACAGGAACATCTATTACTGCTGACAACCTGCCTGTATATCCTGTCTGAGAGGTAGTCACAGCCCCGCCCCCTGCTGATGACATCACTGATATAATGACATGTGATCAGACATGAGATCCACACCTTATACTACAGGAACATCTATTACTGCTGACAACCTGCCTGTATATCCTGTCTGAGAGGTAGTCACAGCCCCGCCCCCTGCTGATGACATCACTGATATAATGACATGTGATCAGACATGAGATCCACACCTTATACTACAGGAACATCTATTACTGCTGACAACCCGCCTGTATATCCTGTCTGAGAGGTAGTCACAGCCCCGCCCCCTGCTGATGACATCACTGATATATTTCTTATGTTACATTTGTATCTTGCCCGCACATTTTGGGGTCGCCCTGCTCGCCCGGTGTGTGGTCCTGCATTATCTTCTCATGTAATGGCTTTCACTCCGGCATTCCTGCAGATTAATCCTCCGTGTGGGCAGCGGCGCCCTCAGATGACCCGTACCGCTGCTCCCTGCAGGGGGCAGCCTGATACTACACAGGTCTCAGGAGACGTCACCCCCTCCATGCTGCAGGCACTTCGAGGGTCTGTCCATCTTCCTGTGATGTCACACTGATGCCCCCTGTAGTGTGGACTGTCCAGATAGCTCATTATTTTGTCCCAGGATGCATCATTCCCAGTAGGTGCGGCTTACTGGTCAGACAACTGGGCAGCCCAGAATCTGTCTGACAACTTGTCCTCTCTCCTGCATAGCGGAAACGGGACAGATCTGTTTCCCAGCCCATAGACTTCTATTATGACGGAATGAATAACGGAATGTCTCTAAAGGCGTTCCGCCATAGAATTGCGTTACCGTCCGTGGTAATAATTCTGCTTTTACCACCAAACGAAGCGTGAACAAATTTCAAAATATGAAATTCGCTCATCTCCACTGACAACTACTTGAGAAAGTAGGAAACAGTTGTCAAGGAGAGAACGCTCACAGACTGTTATCAGTGCCTGCGGGGACAGAAAGACTTAACACTGAAGGGGAGGAGCCAAGGAAGACACAATGGGGGGCGGGGAGCGCAACTGAACTGATATGAAGTCAGCAGAATTTAGCATGCAGCTCTGGATGTGACTGGAGCATAACACATAATGAAAGATCAGAATTAGGACTACAGCTCTGGATGTGACTGAAGAATAAGACATGATGCAACAGCATGGATTCTTCTGTACTATAAGACATAATGTAGTAGATGAATTCTGAGTGCAGCTCTGGAGTTCACTGTAGTAAAAAACATGATGTAACAGCAGAATTGTGAGTGTTGCTCTGTAAGTAAGTGGCATGTAAGACCAGCTGTAACAAAAGAATTGTGAGTGCAGCTCTGGATGTGACTGGTAAAAAACACGATGTAACAGCAGAATCGTGAGTGCAGCTCTGGATGGGACTGGTAAATATCACAAATTATGATGGCAGAATCGTGAGTGCAGCTCTGGATGAGACTGTTGAATAACACATGATGTACAACAGAATAGTGAGTGCAGCTCTGGATGTGATGCGGCCGCTGGTTGTTGCTGTTGGAGCTTCGGCAGGGAGGGCTCCTTAAGGTGAGATGACGACTGTTGGCCCGGGCCCCAGTCTGACAGTAGGGCTGGGTTCACACGGGCGTCACGTTTTGCACGCGTGGGAGAAAAATCGCCATGTTTGGTACCCAGACCTGAAGCCGGACTTAATCACTGAAGTCCGGTGTCGGGTTGAGTATTCTGGAGAATTTATTATTTTCCCTTATAACATGACTATAAGGGAAAATAAT
Organism: Bufotes viridis; assembly: GCA_033119425.1. Classification (NCBI taxonomy): domain Eukaryota; kingdom Metazoa; phylum Chordata; class Amphibia; order Anura; family Bufonidae; genus Bufotes; species Bufotes viridis. Next base: position 432,701,387 of record CM065592.1, read on the forward strand.
AGCATTCTCACTACAGAAAGCTTTGTAGAATAAGGATGAAGGGGTTAAACATAAAAAACGTAACTCACCTTATCCACTTGATCGTGTAGTTGGCGATCTCTCTTCTGTCTTTAAGCATTAGCTGTAGTCTAAAGGACCTGTGACGGACCATGTGATTGGACCATGTGATGTGACGTCACCACAGGTCCTTTAGACTGCAGCTGAAGCTTGAAGAGAGAAGACAGATAGCCAACTACGCGATCAAGTGGCAAAATTTTGCACATGCGCGGAGAAATCGCGCATATTCCCGCAACGCACCCGCATCCAATCCGGGCGTCAAACATGACGCCTGTGTGAACCCAACCTAAAGGTGATGTCAGCAGGTGGGTGTGAGTGTGGCATGTAGTGCAGCATTCTGCGATCTGCAGAACCGCCACAAACCCGGAAAAAAAAACGGAAGTGGCCACCGCCCCATAGAAATGACGGGGTCCGTGTGGTGGTGTGAACGAGGCCTTACCCATTACCCCGGCTCTGCGCTCTCCTCGGCTGCAGTGGGAGGAGAAGTTAGCTACCTTCTCCATCAGTGGAGCTGTCAGCAGCTCCTCTCTTCAGGTGACACCAGGGCAGGTCTCGCACACAGTGAGAGAGGTGGAGCTGTCTCTTACTGTGATTGACTGCCAGGGAGAGCTAACAGAGGGAGAGGGGGGAGCCTGTGAAAGACCTAAGAGCAAAGGAAGAGACGGCACAGGAGGAAGAGACCGCACGGGGAAAGAGACGGCATACAGCGACTGCACAAGAGGAAGAGACTGCACACAGCAACTGCACAGGAGGAAAAGACTGCACAGAGCGACTGCACAGGAAGAAGAGACTGCACACAGCGACTGCACAGGAGGAAGAGCCTGCACACAGCGACGCCACACAGCAACTGCACAGGAGGAAGACACCTCACAGGAGGAAGACACCTCACAGGAGGAAGAGACCGCACAGGAGGAAGAAACTGCACAGGAGGAAGACACTGCTCACAGCGACTGCACAAGAGGAAGAGACTGCACACAGCAACTCCACACAGCGACCGCACAGGAGAAAGAGAGTGCACACAGCGACTGCACAGGAGGAAAAGACTGCACAGAGTGACTGCACAGGAAGAAGAGACTGCACACAGTGACTGCACAGGAGGAAGAGACTGCACACAGCGACTCCACACGGCAACCGCACAGGAGGAAGAGAATGCATACAGCGACTGCACAGGAGGAAAATACTGCACAGAGCGACTGCACAGGAAAAAGAGACTGCACACAGCGACTGCAGAGGAGGAAGAGACTGCACACAGCGAATGCACAGGAGGAAGAAACTGCATACAGCGACTGCACAGGAGGAGGCGACTGCAGAGGAGGAAGAGACTGCACACAGCAACTCCACACAGCAACTGCACAGGAGGAAGAAAGTGCACACAGCGACCGCACAGGAAGAAGAGACTGCACAGAGTGACTGCACAGGAGGAAGAGACTGCACACAGCGACTGCACAGGAGGAAGAGACTGCACACAGCGACTGTACAGGAGGAAGCGACTGCAGATGAGGAAGAGACTGCACACAGCAACTCCACACAGCAACTGCACAGGAGGAAGAAAGTGCACACAGCGACCGCACAGGAGCAAAAGACTGCACAGAGTGACTGCACAGGAGGAAGAGACTGCACACACCGACTGCACAGGAGGAAGAGACTGCACACAGCGACTGTACAGGAGGAAGAGATTGCACACAGTGACTGCACAGGAGGAAGAGACTGCACACAGTGACTGTACAGGAGGAAGAGATTGCACACAGCGAATGCAGAGGAGGAAGAAACTGCACACAGCGACTGCAAAAGAGGAAGAGACAGCACACAGCAACTCCACACAGCAACTGTACAGGAGGAACAAAGTGCACACAGCGACCGCACAGGAGCAAAAGACTGCACAGAGTGACTGCACAGGAAGAAGAAATTGCACACACCTACTGCACAGGAGGAAGAGACTGCACACAGCGACTGTACAGGAGGAAGAGATTGCACACAGTGACTGTACAGGAGGAAGAGACTGCACACAGCGACTGCACAGGAAGAATAGACTGCACACAGCGACTGCACAGGAGGAAGAGACTCCACACAGCGACTGCACAGGAGGAAGAGATTACACATAGTGACTGCACAGGAAGAATAGACTGCACACAGCGACTGCACAGGAAGAATAGACTGCACACAGCGACTGCACAGGAGGAAGAGATTGCACATAGCGACTGCACAGGAAGAATAGACTGCACACAGCGACTGCACAGGAAGAATAGACTGCACACAGCGACTGCACAGGAGGAAGAGACTCCACACACCGACTGCACAGGAGGAAGAGACTGCACACAGCGACTGCACAGGAGGAAGAGATTGCACATAGCGACTGCACAGGAGCAAAAGACTGAACACAGCGACTGCACAGGAAGAATAGACTGCACACAGCGACTGCACAGGAGGAAGAGACAGCACACAGCAACTCCACACAGCAACTGTACAGGAGGAACAAAGTGCACACAGCGACCGCACAGGAGCAAAAGACTGCACAGAGTGAATGCACAGGAAGAAGAGACTGCACACACCTACTGCACAGGAGGAAGAGACTGCACACAGCGACTGTACAGGAGGAAGAGATTGCACACAGTGACTGTACAGGAGGAAGAGACTGCACACAGCGACTGCACAGGAAGAATAGACTGCACACAGCGACTGCACAGGAGGAAGAGACTCCACACAGCGACTGCACAGGAGGAAGAGATTACACATAGCGACTGCACAGGAAGAATAGACTGCACACAGCGACTGCACAGGAAGAATAGACTGCACACAGCGACTGCACAGGAGGAAGAGATTGCACATAGCGACTGCACAGGAAGAATAGACTGCACACAGCGACTGCACAGGAAGAATAGACTGCACACAGCGACTGCACAGGAGGAAGAGACTGCACACAGCGACTGCACAGGAAGAATAGACTGCACACAGCGACTGCACAGGAGCAAAAGACTGAACACAGCGACTACACAGGAAGAATAGACTGCACACAGCGACTGCACAGGAGGAAGAGACTGCACACAGCGACTGCACAGGAGGAAGAGACTTGACACAGGGACTACGCAGGAAGAAGAGACTGCACAGGAGAATGAGATTGTACACAGTGCCCGCATTGCAGAGAAAAATGATGTTTTATTATATGAAAATGAGCTTCTAGGAGCAACGGGGGCGTTGCTGTTGCACCTAGAGGCTCAGCTCTCTCTGCACTGTGACTTTAGGAGAGGTCAGGATCCGGTGTGATGACATTTTCACTGCCTGGTGGAGAGCGCCGAGCCCCGAAGAGTAACGACAACGCCCCCGTTGCACTTATAGGCTCAGTTGCATATATTAAAACATCATATGTGATCATGGGACCAACACAGATGCCATTTACAGTGCCTTGAAATAGTATTCACACCCCTTGACATTTTTCCACCTTTTTCACGCCCACAAACAATGTCTTTTTGGGGATTTTATGTGATCGACAAGTCTGGGTGAGGCGAGAAGAAGGCGAGGTTTAATGTATAAAAATCGGTCAGTACTCTGTAGGACCTCCGTTCGCAGCACTTACAGCTGCAGGTCTTTGCGGTCGGTCTCTACATCTGGAGGATGACGTTTTTGCCCATTCTCCTGTGCAGAAGAGCTCGCGCTCAGTCAGGTTGGATGCAGAGCGTCTGTAAGCAGCAATTCTCAGGTCTTGTCGGGATTCTCCATGGGATTTAGGTCTGGACTGTGACGTTCTAACTCATGAAGATGCTTGGATCTAAACCCTTCCCTCTGGCTGGATGCTGAGGGTGGTTGTCCTGCTGGAAGGTGAGCCTCCGCCCTGGTCTCAGGTCTTTTGCAGCCTCTCCCAGGTTTTCCTCCAGGATCGCCCCGTATTTAGCTCCATCCATCTTCCCATCACCTCTGACCGGCTTCCCTGACCCTGATGAAGAAAATCCTCCCTTCAATCAAATCAGGACAATGGTGCAAAATCCTCGATATCCCAACTCGGCTCAATTCAGACTCAGAGTAAAAAACGCACCAAAAACCAAAAAAGCTTCTTCTTTATCAAAAATACTAGACATTATAGAGCATACATAAAGGCACATAGCATCACAAAGTCCTGTGCATAGGGTCCATCTGAGGGCAGTGGTGTATCTTGGTTTTGTGCTGCCCTAGGCGAGACTAAACTCGGGCACCCCCTAATATAAATTTGACCCGCCCCTTCCTGTCAAGGCCAAACCCCTTTCTCTGTAAACCCCGCCCTTCCTTTTAGGCTCCATCCTTTCCTGTATTCCTGTATTTAAAAGTGAATAACGACAGCCACACCTCACACCCCTCCACAGATCCCCCCCCCTTAAGTGTCATCCACAGATCCCCCCCTTAAGTGCCATCCACAGACAGATCCACCCCTTAAGTGCCATCCACAGATCCCCCTCCGTAAGTGCCATCCACAGATCCCCCCTCAGTGTCATCCACAGATTCCCCCTCTTTAGTGTCATCCACATATCCCCCCTTAGTGTCATCCACAGATTCCCCCCTCAGTGTCATCCACAGATTCCCCCCTCAGTGTCATCCACAGATTCCCCCCTCAGTGTCATCCACAGATTCCCCCTCAGTGTCATCCACAGATTCCCCCTCTTTAGTGTCATCCACATATCCCCCTTAGTGTCATCCACAGATTCCCCCTCAGTGTCATCCACAGATTCCCCCCTCAGTGTCGTCCACAGATTCCCCCCTCAGTGTCATCCACAGATTCCCCCTCAGTGTCATCCACAGATTCCCCCCTCAGTGTCATCCACAGATTCCCCCTCTTTAGTGTCATCCACATATCCCCCTTAGTGTCATCCACAGATTCCCCCTCAGTGTCATCCACAGATTCCCCCCTCAGTGTCATCCACAGATTCCCCCTTAGTGTCATCCACAGATTCCCCCTGAGTGTCATCCACAGATTCAGCCCCCTCTTTAGTGTCATCCACAGATTCCCCCTCTTTAGTGTCGTCCACAGATTCCCCCTTAGTGTCATCCACAGATTCCCCCTGAGTGTCATCCACAGATTCAGCCCCCTCTTTAGTGTCATACACAGATTCCCCCTCTTTAGTGTCGTCCACAGATTCCCCCCTCAGTGTCATCCACAGATTCCCCCCTGAGTGTCATCCACAGATTCAGTCCCCTCTTTAGTGTCATCCACAGATTCCCCCCTCTTTAGTGTCGTCCACAGATTCCCCCTCAGTGTCATCCACAGATTCTCCCCCCGTGTCATCCGATTCCACAGATTTCCTACCTGCCCAGCGCCGTTGTAGGTAATTTATTCACTCCACTTGCCTGAGAAGAGAAGCGCCGGAAGACTCACACAGGCGCACTGGCAGGCGCATGCGCACTTCAATGCCTCTGCCAGTGCGCCTGTGTGAGTCTTCCGGCGCTTCTCTCAGGCAAGTGGAGTGAATAAATTACCTACAACGGCGCTGGGCGGGGAGGAGCGGCGCCGGCGCACCCCCAGCAGGCAGCCCGGACAAAAAAAAAAAATCTATCACTGAGGCAAACAAGGCATCTTGCCGCCCCATTGGAAGTGCCGCCCTAGGCAAATGCCTTGTTTGCCTCGTGATAGATACGCCACTGTCTGAGGGTCAGCACATGTGGTGCCCAGCGAGCATGTAGCTACGTTTCGGGGGGGCCGCCCCCTTTATCCCTGAATCATTTGTGTATGCTCTCTAAGGGCACTTTCACACTTGCGTTGAAGGATTCCGTCAATGGAACTGCTCAGCGGATCCGTTAAAACGTTTGAAAAACGGATTTAATTTGCAAACGGATCCGTTTGCAGATCTATTTGACAATTGTATTGAAATAACGGATCCGTCTTTCCGTTGTCATCCATAAAAACGGATCCGTTATTTATTACTTTACCATTTTTAAAGGTCTGCGCATGCGCCGAGGGGAAGAACGGATCCGTTAATGCGTCAATTTTCAATGTCGGATCCGCCCTTAATACATTTCAATGGAAATTAATGGCGCATCCGTCATTCCGTCAAGTGTTTCCGCATTTTTGGACGGAGATAAAAATACAACATGCTGCGTTTTTATCTGCGTCCAAAAAACGTGAAAGGACTGAACTGAAGACAAACTAATGCAAACTGAACGGATTTCTCTCCATTCAGAACGCATTAGGATAAAACGGATCAGTTTTTTCCCGTTATTGAGCCCCGAGGACAGATCTCAATGACGGAAAACTTTGACGCTAGTGTGAAAGTCTGAGAGACTGGATTGTCAGAGCCCCTTCTTCCACATGTTTGCTGTGTCTTCTACGTGGCTTGTGGCAAACAGGACTTCTTATAACTTTCTTCTTGCCATTCTTCCATAAAGTGCAGATTTGTGGAGTCCACGACTAGTTGTCCTGAGGACAGATTCTCCCTCCTGAGCTGTGGATCTCTGCAGCTCCTCCTGAGTGATCATAGACCTCTTGGCCGCTTCTCTAATTAGTGCTCTCTCTCCTTGCCTGGGCTTTTTATAACCTAATCCTGCCTTACACTTCTCCACAACTTTATCCCTGACCTGTCTGGCGTGTTCCTTGGTTTTCATGATGCTGTTTGATCACTAATGTTCTAACCTCTGAGGCCTTCACAGAAGAGCTGGCGTTATACTGAGAAGACATTACACACGGGTGGACTCTAATTACTAATGAGGTGACTTCTGAAGACAATTGGTCAGACTGGATTTTATTTAGGGGATCAGCGTACAGGTGGGTGAATAGAAGCACACCACAGTTTCCAGGGTTTTAGATATTATTACCTTGAATCATTTTCTTCTCACCTCACACAGACTTCTACTTCATGTTAGTTGATCACTTAAAATCCCAATAAGTTTGTGGGTGTAACGTGAATTAATGTGGAAGAGTTCAAGGGTATGAATACTTTTTCAAGGCACTGTACATATGTAACAGGTCAGCCAGTGTCAGAAATCTGCTGACAGGTGCCATTTATTTCCTCGCCATTTTCAAGACCTCTGGTGTCGGTGAATGGTAACTATTTTCTTTCTATCCAGAGACTGATCATTTGCCCTGGCCTAGTCCTGCTGACACAGCGGAGGTTTTGGTACATTGTATCCAGTCTTGGCAATCCTCTGTCAGGCAAACAGAAGCACAAACATGTCTCTCCTCTTGTTGGTTTGTTACAATGTATCAGTGCAGGGCAGTTGTGGGCGTAAACGCCTGATGTGCAGCTGGGACTGGGGGGGGGGGGGGGGAACCTCAGAGGAGTCAGGACATGTCAGAGGAGCAGACAGCAGTACTGACCACAGGACGGGGGAGGAGCCTCCTGATGATGTCACTAGACAGTTCTGTGGAGATGTGATGTAATCACTGCCGATGGATGCAATGAATCATCTACCAGGGAACGTTCCTAGTGACCCGTCTCGACTGCGACATCCATCCAATATGAGGATTACAGGGGCGCACAGACTTATGCAAAGGAAGGGAAATCATTACTTTTCAGCTAAAAGTCTTTGTAACAGTTAAATATTTCTGTTTCAAATTCTCATCATTGTCAAGACCTCTGCTTGCTGTGAGTTCCGGGGGTCAGGGATGATATGAGTGATACACTGTGTGTGTGATTGGGAGACTGAATTGTCAGCTCCTGGGGTCAGGGATGATGGGAGTGATACACTGTGTGTGAGACTGGATTGTCAGCTCCTGGGGTCAGGGATGATGGGAGTGATACACTGTGTGTGAGACTGGATTGTCAGCTCCTGGGGTCAGGGATGATGGGAGTGATACGCTGTGTGTGAGACTGGGAGACTGGATTGTCAGCTCCTGGGATCAGGGATGATGGGAGTGATACATTGTGTGTGATTGGGAGACTGGATTGTTAGTTCCTGGGGTCAGGGATGATGGGAGTGATACACTGTGTGTGAGACTGGATTGTCAGCTCCTGGGGTCAGGGATGATGGGAGTGATACGCTGTGTGTGAGACTGGGAGACTGGATTGTCAGCTCCTGGGATCAGGGATGATGGGAGTGATACATTGTGTGTGATTGGGAGACTGGATTGTTAGTTCCTGGGGTCAGGGATGATGGGAGTGATACACTGTGTGTGAGACTGGATTGTCAGCTCCTGGGGTCAGGGATGATGGGAGTGATACATTGTGTGTGATTGGGAGACTGGATTGTCAGCTCCTAGGATCAGGGATGATGGGAGTGATACACTGTGTGTGAGATTAGGAGCTCCTGGGGTCAGGGATGATGGGAGTGATACACTGTGTGTGAGACTGGATTGCCAGCTCCTGGGGTCAGGGATGATGGTAGTGATACACTGTGTGTGAGACTGGATTGTCAGCTCCTGGGGTCAGGAATGATGGGAGTGATACATTGTGTGTGAGACTGGGAGACTGGATTGTCAGCTCCTGGGGTCAGGGATGATGGGAGTGATACACTGTGTGTGATTGGGAGACTGGGTTGTCAGCTCCTGGGGTCAGGAATGATGGGAGTGATACACTGTGTCTGAGACTGGATTGTCAGCTCCTGGGGTCAGGGACGATGGGAGTGATACACTGTGTGTGAGACTGTATTGTCAGCTCCTGGGATCAGGGATGATGGGAGTGATACATTGTGTGTGATTGGGAGACTGGATTGTTAGTTCCTGGGGTCAGGGATGATGGGAGTGATACACTGTGTGAGACTGGATTGTCAGTTCCTGGGGTCAGGGATGATGGGAGTGATACACTGTGTGTGAGATTGGGAGACTGGATAGTCAGCTCCTGGGGTCAGGGATGATGGGAGTGATACATTGTGTGTGATTGGGAGACTGGATAGTCAGCTCCTGGGGTCAGGGATGATGGGAGTGATACACTGTCACCGCCTGTGCCCATCGTCTCCAGGTTTTGGCAGATTTTCGGGGCGTACTGTGGACCACCTGTCTCTGTGGCCCTGGAGCTCCTCGTGTATAATGTCCTGTATGTTATAACCTCCATTGCTAGTGCACCCTCACCAACATCTGTATTGATACGCTACATTTGTGACATTTAAGCCCTGTCCCTGGGCGCAACCCGAACTCACCCCAACAACCCCCAAATGTGGGCGGGAAAAGCCAAATTTGCAGGGATTGTGGGGACTGTTAGCATTGATGCTATTGTATATGTGTAAGAATCAACCAGTGATAGTCCCAGTCTGTGCCACCCTCTACTGGTCCACCTGCGATCACATGTGGCACACACAGGGTTAAGGCTCTCGTGCAGCTGTGCCCCCAGATTCTCAGTGTCACCCGACATTGACCGCATGGAGTTGGCAGCCTCACCTCCTGGTGCCTGCGCAGCCTGACACAAATAGCGGTGGTGAGGGGCAGGTCGCCCTTTCCTCCCGCGGCCGGTATTTATAATCTGTTTGTCACAGGATCGTGTCCTGAGACGTCTATTCTGGTAACAAGCTGCCGCTTATGGAGCTTATAATGAATGACTGGACTGTAATAAGCTGCGCCATGTTATGAATTAACCCTGCAGCTGAAAACCCATAAATTGTCGATAGTCCTATAGAATGAAGCACACCTTCCATGGACCGTCTATGGTCCTATAGGATGAATCACACCTTCCATGGACTGTCTATGGTCATATAGGATGAAGCACACCTTCCATGGACCGTCTATGGTCCTATAGGATGAAGCACACCTTCCATGGACTGTCTATGGTCCTAAAGGATGAAGCACACCTTCCATGGACCGTCTATGGTCCTATAGGATGAAGCACACCTTCCATGGACCGTCTATGGTCCTATAGGATGAAGCACACCTTCTATGGACTGTCTATGGTCCTATAGGATGAAGCACACCTTCCATGGACCGTCTATGGTCCTATAGGATGAAGCACACCTTCTATGGACTGTCTATGGTCCTATAGGATGAAGCACACCTTCCATGGACCGTCTATGGTCCTATAGGATGAAGCACACCTTCTATGGACTGTCTATGGTCCTATAGGATGAAGCACACCTTCCATGGACTGTCTATGGTCCTATAGGATGAAGCACACCTTCCATGGACTGTCTATGGTCCTATAGGATGAAGCACACCTTCCATGGACTGTCTATGGTCCTATAGGATGAATCACACCTTCCATGGACTGTCTATGGTCCTATAGGATGAAGCACACCTTCTATGGACTGTCTATGGTCATATAAGGATGAATCACACCTTCCATGGACTGTCTATGGTCCTATAGGATGAAGCACACCTTCCATGGACTGTCTATGGTCCTATAGGATGAAGCACACCTTCCATGGACTGTCTATGGTCCTATAGGATGAAGCACACCTTCCATGGACTGTCTATGGTCCTATAGGATGAAGCACACCTTCCATGGACTGTCTATGGTCCTATAGGATGAAGTACACCTTCTATGGACTATCTATGGTCCTATAGGATGAATCACACCTTCCATGGACTGTCTATGGTCCTATAGGATGAAGCACACCTTCCATGGACTGTCTATGGTCCTATAGGATGAAGCACACCTTCCATGGACTGTCTATGGTCACTATAGGATGAAGTCACACCTTCCATGGACTGTCTATGGTCCTATAGATGAATCACAATTATACTAGGACTGTCTGATCCACATCCTCAACAGTATGCATGATATCACGACTGTCGATGGACAATCATGTGGTCATATCGCAGATGAAGCATTGCACGCTTGCATAAGGACTGATCTATAGTCCTATAGGATGAATCACACTTTCCATGGACTGTCTATGGTCCTATAGGATGAAGCACACCTTCCATGGACTGTCTATGGTCTTATAGGATGAAGCACACCTTCCATGGACCGTCTATGGTCATATAGGATGAATCACACCTTCTATGGACTGTCTATGGTCCTATAGGATGAAGCACACCTTCCATGGACTGTCTATAGTCCTATAGGATGAAGCACACCTTCCATGGACAGTCTATGGTCATATAGGATGAATCACACCTTCCATGGACCGTCTATGGTCCTATAGGATGAAGCACACCTTCTATGGACTGTCTATGGTCCTATAGGATGAATCACACCTTCCATGGACTGTCTATGGTCATATAGGATGAAGTACACCTTCCATGGACCGTCTATGGTCCTATAGGATGAAGCACACCTTCCATGGACTGTCTATGGTCCTATAGTTTGAATCACACCTTCCATGGACTGTCTATGGTCATTAAGGATGAATCACACCTTCCATGGACTGTCTATGGTCCTATAGGATGAAGCACACCTTCCATGGACTGTCTATAGTCCTATAGGATGAAGCACACCTTCCATGGACTGTCTATGGTCCTATAGGATGAAGCACACCTTCTATGGACTGTCTATGGTCCTATAGGATGAATCACACCTTCCATGGACTGTCTATGGTCATATAGGATGAAGTACACCTTCCATGGACCGTCTATGGTCCTATAGGATGAAGCACACCTTCCATGGACTGTCTATGGTCCTATAGGATGAACCACACCTTCCATGGACTGTCTATGGTCCTATAGGATGAAGCACACCTTCCATGGACTGTCTATGGTCCTATAGTTTGAATCACACCTTCCATGGACTGTCTATGGTCATTAAGGATGAATCACACCTTCCATGGACTGTCTATGGTCCTATAGGATGAAGCACACCTTCCATGGACTGTCTATAGTCCTATAGGATGAAGCACACCTTCCATGGACTGTCTATGGTCCTATAGGATGAAGCACACCTTCCATGGACTGTTTATGGTCATATAGGATGAATCACACCTTCCATGGACTGTCTATGGTCCTATAGTATGAAACACACCTTCCATGGACTCTCTATGGTCCTATAGGATAAATCACTACTTCCATGGACTGTCTATAGTCCTATAGGATGAACCACATCTTCCATGGAATGTCTATGGTCCTATAGGATGAAGCACACCTTCCATGGACTGTCTATGGTCCTATAGGATGAATCACACCTTCCATGGACTGTCTATGGTCATATAGGATGAATCACACCTTCCATGGACTGTCTATGGTCCTATAGGATGAAGCACACCTTCCATGGACTGTCTATAGTCCTATAGGATGAAGCACACCTTCCATGGACTGTCTATGGTCCTATAGGATGAAGCACACCTTCCATGGACTGTCTATGGTCCTATAGGATGAAGTACACCTTCCATGGACTCGTCTATGGTCCTATAGGATGAATCACACTTCCATGGACTGTCTATGGTCCTATAGGATGAACCACACCTTCCATGGACTGTCTATGGTCCTATAGGATGAAGCACACCTTCCATGGACTGTCTATGGTCCTATAGGATGAATCACACCTTCCATGGACTGTCTATGGTCCTATAGGATGAATCACACCTTCCATGGACTGTCTATGGTCCTATAGGATGAAGCACACCTTCCATGGACTGTCTATAGTCCTATAGGATGAAGCACACCTTCCATGGACTGTCTATGGTCCTATAGGATGAAGCACACCTTCCATGGACTGTCTATGGTCCTATAGGATGAATCACACCTTCCATGGACTGTCTATGGTCCTATAGGATGAAGCACACCTTCCATGGACTGTCTATGGTCCTATAGGATGAATCACACCTTCCATGGACTGTCTATGGTCCTATAGGATGAAGCACACCTTCCATGGACTGTCTATGGTCCTATAGGATGAAGCACACCTTCCATGGACTGTCTATGGTCCTATAGGATGAATCACACCTTCCATGGACTGTCTATGGTCATATAGGATGAATCACACCTTCCATGGACTGTCTATGGTCCTATAGGATGAAGCACACCTTCCATGGACTGTCTATGGTCCTATAGGATGAAGCACACCTTCCATGGACTGTCTATGGTCCTATAGGATGAAGCACACCTTCCATGGACTGTCTATGGTCATATAGGATGAATCACACCTTCCATGGACTGTCTATGGTCCTATAGTATGAAACACACCTTCCATGGACTCTCTATGGTCCTATAGGATAAATCACTACTTCCATGGACTGTCTATAGTCCTATAGGATGAACCACATCTTCCATGGAATGTCTATGGTCCTATAGGATGAAGCACACCTTCCATGGACTGTCTATGGTCCTATAGTTTGAATCACACCTTCCATGGACTGTCTATGGTCATTAAGGATGAATCACACCTTCCATGGACTGTCTATGGTCCTATAGGATGAAGCACACCTTCCATGGACTGTCTATAGTCCTATAGGATGAAGCACACCTTCCATGGACTGTCTATGGTCCTATAGGATGAAGCACACCTTCCATGGACTGTTTATGGTCATATAGGATGAAGTACACCTTCCATGGACCATCTATGGTCCTATAGGATCATGCACACCTTCTATGGACTGTCTATGGTCCTATAGGATAAACCACACCTTCCATGGACTGTCTATGGTCCTAAAGGATGAAGCACACCTTCTATGGACTGTCTATGGTCATTAAGGATGAATCACACCATCCATGGACTGTCTATGGTCCTATAGGATGGAGCACACCTTCCATGGACTGTCTATGGTCCTAAAGGATGAAGCACACCTTCCATGGACTGTCTATGGTCCTATAGGATGAAGCACACCTTCCATGGACTGTCTATGGTCCTATAGGATGAAGTACAGCTTCTATAGACTGTCTATGGTCCTATAGGATGAAGCACACCTTCCATGGACTGTCTATGGTCCTATAGGATGAAGTACAGCTTCTATAGACTGTCTATGGTCCTATAGGATGAATCACACCTTCCATGGACTGTCTATGGTCCTATAGGATGAAGCACACCTTCCATGGACTTTCTATAGTCCTATAGGATGAAGCACACCTTCCATGGAATGTGTATGGTCATATAGGATGAAGTACACCTTCCATGGACTTTCTATGGACATATATAATGAATCACACTTTCCATGGACTGTCTATGGTCCTATAGGATGAAGCACACCTTCCATGGACTGTCTATGGTCCTATAGGATGAAGCACACCTTCCATGGACCGTCTATGGTCATATAGGATGAAGCACACCTTCCATGGACTGTCTATGGTCCTATAGTATGAAACACACCTTCCATGGACTGTCTATGGTCCTGTAGGATGAATCACACCTTCCATGGACTGTCTATGGTCCTATAGTATGAAACACACCTTCCATGGACTCTCTATGGTCCTATAGGATAAATCACTACTTCCATGGACTGTCTATAGTCCTATAGGATGAACCACATCTTCCATGGAATGTCTATGGTCCTATAGGATGAAGCACACCTTCCATGGACTGTCTATGGTCCTATAGGATGAAGTACACCTTCCATGGACTGTCTATGGTCCTATAGTATGAAACACACCTTCTATGGACTGTCTATGGTCATATAGGATGAAGTACAGCTTCTATAGACTGTCTATTGTCCTGTAGGATGAATCACACCTTCCATGGACTGTCTATGGTCCTATAGGATGAATCACTCCTTCCATGGACTGTCTATAGTCCTATAGGATGAAGTACACCTTCTATAGACTGTCTATGGTCCTATAGGATGAATCACACCTTCCATTGACCGTCTATGGTCCTATTGGATGAATCACTCCTTCCATGGACTGTCTATAGTCCTATAGGATGAAGTACACCTTCCATGTGCTGTCTATAGTCCTATAGGATGAAGCACACCTTCCATGGACTGTCTCTAGTCCTATAGGATGAATCACTCCTTCCATGGACTGTCTATAGTCCTATAGGATGAATCACACCTTCTATAGACCGTCTATGGTCCTATAGGATGAATCACTCCTTCCATGGACCGTCTATAGTCACGTTTGGTCACGGTGGGTCAGGTGTGATGTCAGCATGCCCCGTTGCTCTTCTTTGAGGACATGTGGCCCGGCAGCGCAGATGACAGAGGAGGCGACGTGCAGAATGTCCTGTGTCTTGTGGCCGCTGCTGGCTGTGATTTGGTAGTAGAAGATTTTCAGCTGTGTCATCATCTGACTGGAGGCAGCGGGGGAGGGGGACGTCTGCGCCTGACACCGACACCTGCTCCAAGTATCATCATCTCCTCCAAAGAACAGGAGCTTCTTTATACACGACACATGCAGCACTCCAGTCTGATGATTACAACAAAGTTATTATGGTGTGGTCACTGTGTAATTATATCAGTGATGTCATCAGCAGGGGGCGGGGCTGTGACTACCTCTCAGACAGGATATACAGGCAGGTTGTCAGCAGTAATAGATGTTCCTGTAGTATAAGGTGTGGATCTCATGTCTGATCACATGTCAGTATATCAGTGATGTCATCAGCAGGGGGCGGGGCTGTGACTACCTCTCAGACAGGATATACAGGCAGGTTGTCAGCAGTAATAGATGTTCCTGTAGTATAAGGTGCGGATCTCATGTCTGATCACATGTCATTATATCAGTGATGTCATCAGCAGGGGGCGGGGCTGTGACTACCTCTCAGACAGGATATACAGGCGGGTTGTCAGCAGTAATAGATGTTCCTGTAGTATAAGGTGTGGATCTCATGTCTGATCACATGTCATTATATCAGTGATGTCATCAGCAGGGGGCGGGGCTGTGACTACCTTTCAGACAGGATATACAGGCAGGTTGTCAGCAGTAATAGATGTTCCTGTAGTATAAGGTGTGGATAACATGTCTGATCACATGCCATTATATCAGTGATGTCATCAGCAGGGGCGGGGCTGTGACTACCTCTCAGACAGGATATACAGGCAGGTTGTCAGCAGTAATAGATGTTCCTGTAGTATAAGGTGTGGATCTCATGTCTGATCACATGTCATTATATCAGTGATGTCATTAGCAGGGGCGGGGCTGTGACTACCTCTCAGACAGGATATACAGGCAGGTTGTCAGCAGTAATAGATGTTCCTGTAGTATAAGGTGTGGATCTCATGTCTGATCACATGTCATTATATCAGTGATGTCATCAGCAGGGGCGGGGCTGTGACTACCTCTCAGACAGGATATACAGGCCGGTTGTCAGCAGTAATAGATGTTCCTGTAGTATAAGGTGTGGATCTCATGTCTGATCACATGTCATTATATCAGTGATGTCATCAGCAGGGGGCGGGGCTGTGACTACCTCTCAGACAGGATGTACAGGCAGGTTGTCAGCAGTAATAGATGTTCCTGTAGTATAAGGTGAGGATCTCATGTCTGATCACATGTCATTATATCAGTGATGTCATCAGCAGGGGGCGGGGCTGTGACTACCTCTCAGACAGGATATACAGGCGGGTTGTCAGCAGTAATAGATGTTCCTGTAGTATAAGGTGTGGATCTCATGTCTGATCACATGTCATTATATCAGTGATGTCATCAGCAGGGGCGGGGCTGTGACTACCTCTCAGACAGGATATACAGGCAGGTTGTCAGCAGTAATAGATGTTCCTGTAGTATAAGGTGTGGATCTCATGTCTGATCACATGTCATTATATCAGTGATGTCATCAGCAGGGGGCGGGGCTGTGACTACCTTTCAGACAGGATATACAGGCAGGTTGTCAGCAGTAATAGATGTTCCTGTAGTATAAGGTGTGGATAACATGTCTGATCACATGCCATTATATCAGTGATGTCATCAGCAGGGGGCGGGGCTGTGACTACCTCTCAGACAGGATATACAGGCAGGTTGTCAGCAGTAATAGATGTTCCTGTAGTATAAGGTGTGGATCTCATGTCTGATCACATGTCATTATATCAGTGATGTCATTAGCAGGGGGCGGGGCTGTGACTACCTCTCAGACAGGATATACAGGCAGGTTGTCAGCAGTAATAGATGTTCCTGTAGTATAAGGTGTGGATATCATGTCTGATCACATGTCATTATATCAGTGATGTCATCAGCAGGGGGCGGGGCTGTGACTACCTCTCAGACAGGATATACAGGCCGGTTGTCAGCAGTAATAGATGTTCCTGTAGTATAAGGTGTGGATCTCATGTCTGATCACATGTCATTATATCAGTGATGTCATCAGCAGGGGGCGGGGCTGTGACTACCTCTCAGACAGGATGTACAGGCAGGTTGTCAGCAGTAATAGATGTTCCTGTAGTATAAGGTGAGGATCTCATGTCTGATCACATGTCATTATATCAGTGATGTCATCAGCAGGGGGCGGGGCTGTGACTACCTCTCAGACAGGATATACAGGCAGGTTGTCAGCAGTAATAGATGTTCCTGTAGTATAAGGTGTGGATCTCATGTCTGATCACATGTCAGTATATCAGTGATGTCATCAGCAGGGGGCGGGGCTGTGACTACCCCTCAGACAGGATGTACAGGCAGGTTGTCAGCAGTAATAGATGTTCCTGTAGTATAAGGTGTGGATCTCATGTCTGATCACATGTCATTATATCAGTGATATCATCAGCAGGGGGCGGGGCTGCGACTACCTCTCAGACAGGATATACAGGCAGGTTGTCAGCTGTAATAGATGTTCCTGTAGTATAAGGTGTGGATCTCATGTCTGATCACATGTCATTATATCAGTGATATCATCAGCAGGGGGCGGGGCTGCGACTACCTCTCAGACAGGGTATACAGGCAGGTTGTCAGCAGTAATAGATGTTCCTGTAGTATAAGGTGTGGATCTCATGTCTGATCACATGTCAGTATGGCCTCATGCACACGACCGTTGTTTGATTCCGTGTCCGTTGCTCCGTTCTTCGTGATTTTCTGCGGACCCATTGGTTTTCAATGGGTCCGTGGAAACCTCGGCAAATGCACCGTTTGTCCTCCGTGTCCGTGGTCCGTGATTCCAGTCCGTCAAAAAAATATAACCTGTCCTATTCTTGTCCGTGAAAAACGGTTCACGGACCCATTCAAGTCAATGGGTCCGTGAAAAATGCGGATGGCCATCCGTGTGTCATCCGCGTTCCGTGTCCGTTTTTTTTGCGGATCCCTTGGCAGGCACTTGGGAAACATTGTCAGCCTGTCTTTTGGTAAAATCTTTTGGGTCATGTCCGCTAAAAAAAACGGAAGACACACGGAAACACAACGGAAGGCAAAAACGGACATGGATCACTGAACAACGGAACCCCTTTTTGCGGACAGCATAAAAAAACGGTCGTGTGCATGAGGCCTATATCAGTGATGTCATCAGCAGGGGGGCGGGGCTGTGACTACCCCTCAGACAGGATATACAGGCAGGTTGTCAGCAGTAATAGATGTTCCTGTAGTATAAGGTGTGGATCTCATGTCTGATCACATGTCATTATATCAGTGATGTCATCAGCAGGGGGCGGGGCTGTGACTTCCTCTCAGACAGGATATACAGGTAGGTTGTCAGCAGTAATAGATGTTCCTGTAGTATAAGGTGTGGATCTCATGTCTGATCACATGTCATTATATCAGTGATGTCATCAGCAGGGGGCGGGCTGTGACTACCTCTCAGACAGGATATACAGGCAGGTTGTCAGCAGTAATAGATGTTCCTGTAGTATAAGGGGTGGATCTCATGTCTGATCACATGTCATTATATCAGTGATGTCATCAGCAGGGGGCGGGGCTGTGACTACCTCTCAGACAGGATATACAGGCAGGTTGTCAGCAGTAATAGATGTTCCTGTAGTATGAGGGGTGGATCTCATGTCTGATCACATGTCATTATATCAGTGATGTCATCAGCAGGGGGCGGGGCTGTGACTACCCCTCAGACAGGATATACAGGCAGGTTGTCAGCAGTAATAGATGTTCCTGTAGTATAAGGTGTGGATCTCATGTCTGATCGCATGTCATTATATCAGTGATGTCATCAGCAGGGGGCGGGGCTGTGACTACCTCTCAGACAGGATATACAGGCAGGTTGTCAGCAGTAATAGATGTTCCTGTAGTATAAGGTGTGGATCTCATGTCTGATCACATGTCATTATATCAGTGATGTCATCAGCAGGGGGCGGGGCTGTGACTACCTCTCAGACAGGATATACAGGCAGGTTGTCAGCAGTAATAGATGTTCCTGTAGTATAAGGTGAGGATCTCATGTCTGATCACATGTCATTATATCAGTGATGTCATCAGTAGGGGCGTGGCTGTGACTACCTCTCAGACAGGATATACAGGCAGGTTGTCAGCAGTAATAGATGTTCCTGTAGTATAAGGTGTGGATCTCATGTCTGATCACATGTCATTATATCAGTGATGTCATCAGCAGGGGGCGGGGCTGTGACTACCTCTCAGACAGGATATACAGGCAGGTTGTCAGCAGTAATAGATGTTCCTGTAGTATAAGGTGTGGATCTCATGTCTGATCACATGTCATTATATCAGTGATGTCATCAGCAGGGGGCGGGGCTGTGACTACCTCTCAGACAGGATATACAGGCAGGTTGTCAGCAGTAATAGATTAGTGTTGAGCACGAATATTCGAATAGCGCAATTTTTTTAGCGAATATCGGCACTTCAAAAATTTTGTGAATATTGCGACCATAGCGCTATATATTCGCTATTTCGAATATTCGTTTTTTTTTTTTTAAATGTTAATCCTTGTTGCTCTCTGGTTGTCTTCCAACTTCCCAAAAGCTGTTCTCACCTGTCCGGAGGATTCCTGGCTCCCTGTTCGCTCCAGTCAATGCCTGTTGCCGCTTCTGCCGACTCCCTGTGTGCATGGGAACGCCTCCATGCTAAAATGTACTGTCGGATGTGAGAATCACGATCTCACAAATTTGACTAAGTTGTAATCGCAATGCGAATTCAACTTAGATCTGGGTTCCTAATGGTTGTATCGCCAGAATATAACGAAGATTGAGAATTTAGCGCTATATTCGTGATATTCGTTATCTTCGTCAATTCTAGCAATACAACATTAGGAACTCAGCTCTAAGTTTAATTCGCGATGCGAATATAAATTCGTGTAACATTCGCAATATATAGAAAAATGACGAATATTCGATTTTGACGAATATATGATGAATGTTCAATCGAATATTCGCGAAATATCACGAAATCGAATATGGCACCTCCCGCTCATCACTATAAAAGATGAACAGTTGTTATACCCCCTCCTAGATGCTCAGCGCCGCGGAATTAGTGTCGCTCTCGAATAAATAATAATAAGAGGGAATTTCTCATTCTGTGGAGTCAGTGGAGTATAACCCTCATTATTCTGTGCGGCACACAGTGGGGCACATGTACTACGGTGTTGCCGCCTGTTTTCATGAGTAAAAAACCTGTTTTCGACCGTCTTTTTTTTTTTTGTCTCATTTACCAACTGATTTTGCACCTATTTTCAGTCGACTAATTCAGAAGTTTTTATACTTTTGCGCCATTTTCTGATCTATTTATGTAGGTGCACCTTATTGTGAGTCTGACTTTCTCCTCCACCCCGGGGCTGGCGTACTTTTCTTCGTATGTGTTCAGTGGTGACATGCAACTTTTCTCCTCAAAGATGCAACTTTTCTCATGCGCAAGTAAATGAGACCAGTCTAAGTGAATATGAACCCGTCATACTGAAAAACAACCACCGGAGGGCGGACCAGTACGCTGAGTCTAATTCATCAAGCGCTGTGCGGCAAAAGAAAGACGGATGAATGAGATACACCTAATATTATAAATGCTTCCCCTTGTCTTTCTTGAGAAGACGCTGGTGGGGGTCATTATTTGGGGAGTCATTATTAGGGGGATCATTCTTTTAGGGGTCATTACTCTGAGTTATCCATGGTTTCTCCATATTCTGTGGGAGAGCGCCTTTCAGCGTAATTCCATGGTTTGTTACCGCGGCATTGGGCAGCGCATCTTGTGAGGGGCTACGTATGGGCGAGGTAGATTAGGAGGTACAATGATGGGGGTAGTGATATGTGACTTGAGCATGGTAATACCATTGGGAGGTTAAAAGAAGAAGGATCCGCTGCGCAAGCAAGTGTGTGCAAAATGCAATAAAAAGCATTGCAACCGCGCGATAAAAACTGAACACGATCGCGGACAAAACTGAATGACTTTGCGAATTTGCGCAGTTTTCACTGAACGCATCCGAACCTAATCTGGACACGCTCGTCTGCAAGGGGCCTAAGAACGTACTGCTCAGAGTTCGTTACATTGTAACACTCTGGACAGTCCTATGGGGACACAGCAGCACAGATCTCCCTCCTGTCATGTTGTTACAATGTATCCGTCTGAGAACTGTCTAAATGGATACAATTGTAACAAACCCCCAGTGTCCTGAGATCCTCCTCCTGTGGCCCTCAGGGGTAGGTACGTCCTGCACGAGTCTCTCTGCTGCCTCGCCCTCGGCTCAGGTAGATGAAGAGACAAGGTGGAGGTCTTCCCATCACTCCCCCCACTACATACATTACTCTGCAGGGGAGCTGGAGGCATTTGGGGTACATTTAGGATTTATGTGTGGAGAAACCGGACTGAAATCCGTAGACGTTTGCAGGGAAATCCGTGCGGACAATCCACATCCATTGGTGCGGCTTTACATGCGGGTTTGTACACGGAATTGATGTGGATTTCATTGCAGATTTTCCACATGCGGATTTTGGTGCAGATCTGCATTGTGTGGGTGCGTGCATGAAATCTGGTGAGGAAAATTGTGCATTTACCCTTAGGGCTCATTCACACGACTGTATGGTATTTCTGATTTCTGTAGTGTTTCTGTTTCCGTTCCGTTCCATTTCCGTATGGTTTACGTTTGTGATTCGCTTTTTGCGGATCAGAAACGGAAGCATATAATAATGTTTTAACAGTAAGTACATTGAAAAATTGGGATCGGCATAAAATTTTCAATAGATGCTTCTGCAAAAACGGAACGGATACGGAAGACATACGGATGCATTCCATTTTTTTACATCCCCATTGACTTCAGTGGAGCCACGGGACATGATTTGCGGGTAATAATAGGACATGACTCAAAATGTAGCGGAACGGAAATACGGAAACAGAATGCATGCGGAGTACATTCCGTGTTTTTTACGGACCTATTTAAATGAATGCTTCCTTATACGGACGGTATACGGAACTCAAAAAACGTTCGTGTGAATGAGCCCTTACGAGGAAGAAGCTGAGCAGAGAACGGGGGTCCACAGAGTGGAAGTAGAGGTATATGGGGGTCCACAGTGTGGATGTAGAGGTGTATTGAGGTCCGCAGTAGGGATGTAGAGGTATATGTGGGTCCACAGTATGGATGTAGAGGTGTATGTGGGTCCACAGTATGGATGTAGAGGTGTATGTGGGTCCACAGTATGGATGTAGAGGTGTATGGGGGTCCACAGTGTGGATGTAGAGGTAACGGGGGTCCACAGTGTGGATGTAGAGGTATATGGGGGTCCACAGTGTGGATGTAGAGGTGTATGTTGGTCCACAGTGTGGATGTAGAGGTGTATGTTGGTCCACAGTGTGGATGTAGAGGGGTACAGGGGTCCACAGTGGGGATGTAGAGGTGTATGTGGGTCCACAGTATGGATGTAGAGGTGTATGGGGGTTCACAGTAGGGATGTAGAGGTGTATGGGGGTCCACAGTAGGGATGTAGAGGTGTACAGGGGTCCACAGTATGGATGTAGAGGTGTATGGGGGTTCACAGTAGGGATGTAGAGGTGTATGGGGGTCCACAGTAGGGATGTAGAGGTGTATGGGGGTCCACAGTATGGATGTAGAGGTGTATGGGGGTTCACAGTAGGGATGTAGAGGTGTATGGGGGTCCACAGTATGGATGTAGAGGTATACGGGGTCCACAGTATGGATGTAGAGGTGTATGGGGTTCACAGTATGGATGTAGAGGTGTATGGGGTCCACAGTGTGGATGTAGAGGTGTATGGGGTCCACAGTATGGATGTAGAGGTGTATGGGGGTCCACAGTATGGATGCAGAGGTATATGGGGGTCCACAGTATGGATGCAGAGGTATATGGGGGTCCACAGTATGGATGTAGAGGTGTATGGGTGTCCACAGTGTGGATGTAGAGGTGTATGGGGGTCCACAGTATGGATGTAGAGGTGTATGGGGGTCCACAGTATGGATGTAGAGGTGTACGGAGGTCCACAGTAGGGATGTAGAGGTGTATGTGGGTCCACAGTATGGATGTAGAGGTGTACGGGGGTCCCCAGTGTGGATGTAGAGGTGTACGGGGATCCACAGTATGGATGTAGAGGTGTACGAGGGTCCACATCGTGGATGTAGAGGTGTACGGGGATCCACAGTATGGATGTAAAGAGAAGGTCCACAGTATGCGATCTCCAAAGATGCTGGAGTCCATAGTAAGAGGTGAGTAGGTGTCTAGTCAACAAGTTTAAATGTTAAATGGACTCGCAGAGAGTACTATGTGGTCCACAGCATAAGGGAATACTGCTTGACCGATCTGTGACGTCAAGGTCACAGTGCTTCCATTCTATGTATCGGATCTGTACAGGATTGAAAGGAGGCCACAGCATGGATGTAGAGTGTATGGGGCCACAGTGTAGAACCTGCAGAGCATGTCTGGAGTTGCACTCAGTGTGGATGTAGTGGTAACACTAGCGTGTCCACAGTGTGGATGTAGCAGGTGTACCGGCTGCTGTCCTACAGTGTGGATGTAGAAATATATGTCGTGTCCATAGTGAAGAGCGTAAGGGTCACAGTATGGATGTAGAATGTCCAATGTTGATCTACTGTACATACTAGGTGAATAGAGATCACAGGTATGAATAATAGATGTGTCTGCCGGATCCAGCAGTATGGATGTAGAGATGTACGGGGGTCCACATTATGGATGAAGAGGGGTACGGGGGTCCGCAGTGTGGATGTAGTGGAGTATGGGGGTCCACAGTATGGATGTAGAGGAATAAGGGGGTCCACAGTGTGGATGTAGAGGTGTATGGGGGTCCACAGTATGGATGTAGTGGAGTATGGGGGTCCACAGTATGGATGTAGAGGAATAAGGGGGTCCACAGTGTGGATGTAGAGGTGTATGGGGGTCCACAGTGTGGATGTAGAGGTGTATGGGGGTCCACAGTATGGATGTAGAGGTGTATGGGGTCCACAGTGTGGATGTAGAGGTGTATGGGGGTCCACAGTGTGGATGTAGAGGTGTATGGGGGTCCACAGTGTGGATGTAGAGGTGTATGGGGGTCCACAGTATGGATGTAGAGGTGTATGGGGGTCCACAGTGTTGATGCAGAGGTATATGGCGGTCCACAGTATGTATGTAGTGGTGTATGGGGGTCCACAGTATGGATGTAGAGGTGTCCGGGGGTCCACAGTATGGATGTAGAGGTGTACAGGGGTCCACAGTATGGATGTAGTGGTGTATGGGGGTCCACAGTATGGATGTAGAGGTGTCCGGGGGTCCACAGTATGGATGTAGAGGTGTACAGGGGTCCACAGTATGGATGTAGTGGTGTATGGGGGTCCACAGTAGGGATGTAGAGGTGTCCGGGGGGCCAGAGTATGGATGTAGAGGTGTATGGGGGTCCACAGTATGGATGTAGAGGGTATGGGGGTCCACAGTATGGATGTAGAGTGGTATGGGCTCCACAGTGTGGATGTAGAGGTGTATGGCGATCAACAGTACCGATGTAGAGGTGTATGGGGGTCCACAGTATGGATGTAGAGGTGTATTGGGGTCCACAGTGTGGATTTAGAGGTGTGTGGGGGTCCACAGTGTGGATGTAGAGGTGTATGGGGGTCCACAGTGTGGATGTAGAGGTGTCCGAGGGTCCACAGTACGGATGTAGAGGTGTACGGGGGTCCACAGTATGGATGTAGAGGTGTACGGGGTCCACAGTATGGATGCAGAGGTATATGGGGGTCCACAGTGTGGATTGAGTGGTGTACGGGGGTCCACAGTAGGGATGTAGAGGTGTATGGGGGTCCACAGTGTGGATTTAGAGGTGTATAGGGGTCCACAGTGTGGATCTAAAGGTGTACGGGGATACACAGTATGGATGTAGAGGTGTATGGGGTCCACAGTGTGGATGTAGAAGTTTATGGGGGTCGACAGTATGGATGTAGAGGTGTATGGGGTCCATAGTATGGATGTAGAGGGATATGGGGGTCCACAGTGTGGATGTAGAGGTGTCCGGGGGTCCACAGTGTGGATGTAGAGGTGTACGGGGATCCACAATGTGGATGTAGAGGTGTATGGGGTCCACAGTATGGATGTAGAGGTGTATGGGGTCCACAGTGTGGATGTAGAGGTGTACGGGGGTCCACAGTATGGATGAAGAGGTGTTTGGGGGTCCACAGTGTGGATATAGAGGTATATGGGGGTCCACAGTATGGATGTAGAGGTGTATGGGGGTCCACAGTGTGGATGTAGAGGTGTATGGGGGTCCACAGTATGGATGTAGAGGTGTATGGGGGTCCACAGTGTGGATGTAGAGGTGTTTGGGGGTCCACAGTGTGAATGTTGAGGTGTATGGGCCTCCACAGTATGGATGTAGAGGTATATTGGGGTCCACAGTGTGGATGTAGAGGTGTATGGTGGTCCACAGTGTGGATGTAGAGGTGTATGAGGGTCCACAGTGTGGATGTAGAGGTATATGGGGGTCCACAGTATGGATGTAGAGGTGTATGGGGGTTCACAGTATGGATGTAGAGGGGTTTGGGGATCCACAGTTTGGATGTAGAGGTGTACGGGGGTCCACAGTGTGGATGTAGAGGTGTGTGGGGGTCCACAGTGTGGATGTAGAGGTGTATGGGGGTCCACAGTGTGGATGTAGAGGTATATTGGGGTCCACAGTGTGGATGTAGAGGTGTGTGGGGGTCCACAGTGTGGATGTAGAGGTGTATGGGTGTCCACAGTGTGGATGTAGAGGTATATGGGGGTCCACAGTGTGGATGTAGAGGTGTATGGGGGGTCCACAGTGTTGATGTAGAGGTGTATGGGGGTCCACAGTAGAGATGTAGAGGTATATGGGGGTCCACAGTATGGATGTAAAGGTGTATGGGGGTTTTCAGTATGGATGTAGAGGTGTATGGGGGTCCACAGTGTGGATGTAGAGGTGTACGGTGGTCCACAGTGTGGATGTAGAGGTGTATGGGGTCCACAGTGTGGATGTAGAGGTGTATGGAGTCCACAGTAGGGATGTAGAGGTGTATGTGGGTCCACAGTATGGATGTAGAGGTGTACGGGGGTCCACAGTGTGGATGTAGAGGTATATGGGGGTCCACAGTGTGGATGTAGAGGTGTATGGGGTCCACAGTGTGGATGTAGAGGTGTATGGAGTCCATAGTATGGATGTAGAGGGATATGGGGGTCCACAGTATGGATGTAGAGGTGTCCGGGGGTCCACAGTGTGGATGTAGAGGTGTCCGGGGGTCCACAGTGTGGATGTAGAGGGTACGGGTGTCCACAATGTGGATGTAGAGGTGTCCGGGGGTCCACAGTGTGGATGTAGAGGTGTACGTGGTTCCACAGTGTGAATGTAGTGGTGTATGGGGGTCCAAAGTGTGGAAGTAGTGGTGTCCGGTGGTCCACAGTAGGGATGTAGAGGTGTATGCGGGGCCACAGTGTGGATGTAGTGGTGCCCGGGGGTCCACAGTAGGGATGTAGTGGTGTATGGGGGTCCACAATGTGGATGTAGGGGTGTACGGGGGTCCACAGTAGGGATGTAGTGGTGTATGGGGGTCCACAGTGTGGATGTAGAGGTGTATGGGTGTCCACAGTGTGGATGTAGAGGTATATGGGGTCCACAGTGTGGATGTAGAGGTGTAAGGGGGTCCACAGTGTGGATTTAAAGGGATATGGGGTCCACACTGTGGATGCATAGGTGTATGGGGGTCCACAGTGTGGATGTAGAGGTATATGGGGGTCCACACTGTGGATGCATAGGTGTATGGGGGTCCACAGTGTGGATGTAGAGGGTACAGGGGTCCACAGTGTGGATGTAGAGATGTATTTTGGTCCACAGTGTGGATGTAGAGGTGTATGAGGGTTCACAGTATGGATGTAGAGGTATAAGGGGGTCCACAGTGTGGATGTAGAGGTATATGGGGGTCCACAATGTGGATGTAGAGGGGTAGGGGGTACAAAGTGTGGATGTGGAGGTGTATGGGGGTTCACAGTGTGGATGTAGAGGTATATGGGGTCCACAGTGGGGATGTAGAGGTGTCCGGGGGTCCACAGTGTGGATTTAGAGGTGTATGGGGGTTCACACTGTGGATGTAGAGGTATATGGGGGTTCACAGTGTGGATGTAGAGGTATATGGGGGTCCACATTGTGGATGTAGGGGTGTACGGGGGTCCACAGTAGGGATGTAGAGGTGTATGGGTGTCCACAGTGTGGATGTAGAGGTATATGGGGGTCCACAGTGTGGATGTAGAGGTGTATTGAGGTCCACAGTATGGATGTAGAGGTATATGGGGGTCCACAGTGTGGATGTAGAGGTGTCCGGGGGTCCACAGTACGGATGTAGAGGTGTACGGGGTTCCACAGTGTGAATGTAGTGGTGTATGCGGGTCCAAAGTGTGGAAGTAGTGGTGTCCGGGGGTCCACAGTAGGGATGTAGTGGTGTATGGGGGTCCACAATGTGGATGTAGTGGTGTACGGGGGCCCACAGTAGGGATGTAGAGGTGTATGGGGGTCCACAGTGTGGATTTAGTGGTGTACGGGGGTCCACAGTAGGGATGTAGAGGTGTATGGGTGTCCACAGTGTGGATGTAGTGGTGTATGGGGTCCAAAGTGTGGAAGTAGTGGTGTCCGGTGGTCCACAGTAGGGATGTAGAGGTGTACAGGGGTCCACAGTATGGATGTAGAGGTGTACGAGGGTCCACAGTAGGGATGTAGAGGTGTATGGGGGTCCACTGTGTGGATTTAGAGGTGTATGGGGGTCCACAGTGTGGATGTAAAGGTGTATGGGGGTTCTCAGTATGGATGTAGAGGTGTATGGGGTCCACAGTATGGATGTAGAGGTGTATGGGGTCCATAGTATGGATGTAGAGGGATATGGGGGTCCACAGTGTGGATGTAGGTGTCCGGGGGTCCACAGTGTGGATGTAGAGGTGTCCGGGGGTCCACAGTGTGGATGTAGAGGGTACGGGGGTCCACAATGTGGATGTAGAGGTGTCCGGGGGTCCACAGTACGGATGTAGAGGTGTACGGGGGTCCACAGTGTGGATGTAGAGGGTACGGGGGTCCACAATGTGGATGTAAAGGTGTCCGGGGGTCCACAGTACGGATGTAGAGGTGTCCGGGGGTCCACAGTGTGAATGTAGAGGTGTATGGGGGTCCAAAGTGTGGATGTAGTGGTGCCCGGGGGTCCACAGTAGGGATGTAGTGGTGTATGGGGGTCCACAATGTGGATGTAGGGATGTACGGGGGTCCACAGTAGGGATGTAATGGTGTATGGGGGTCCACAGTGTGGATGTAGAGGTGTATGGGTGTCCACAGTGTGGATGTAGAGGTATATGGGGGTCCACAATGTGGATGTAGAGGTGTAAGGGGGTCCACAGTGTGGATTTAAAGGGATATGGGGGTCCACACTGTGGATGCATAGGTGTATGGGGGCCACAGTGTGGATGTAGAGGTGTATTGGGGTCCACAGTGTGGATGTAGAGGTGTATGGGGGTTCACAGTGTGGATGTAGAGGTATATGGGGGTTCACAGTGTGGATGTAGAGGTATAAGGGGGTCCACAGTGGGGATG
Organism: Bufotes viridis; assembly: GCA_033119425.1. Classification (NCBI taxonomy): domain Eukaryota; kingdom Metazoa; phylum Chordata; class Amphibia; order Anura; family Bufonidae; genus Bufotes; species Bufotes viridis. The sequence continues at coordinate 432,730,011 of CM065592.1, forward strand.
TAGAGGTGTCCGGGGGTCCACAGTGTGGATGTAGAGGTGTATGGGGGTTCACAGTGTGGATGTAGAGGTATATTGGGGTCCACAGTGTGGATGTAGAGGTGTATGGTGGTCCACAGTGGGGATGTAGAGGTGTCCGGGGGTCCACAGTGTGGATGTAGAGGTGTATGGGGGTTCACAGTGTGGATGTAGAGGGGTACGTGGGTACAAAGTGTGGATGTAGAGGTGTATGGAGGTCCACAGTATGGATGTGGAGGTGTATGGGGGTTCACAGTGGGGATGTAGAGGTGTCCGGGGGTCCACAGTGTGGATGTAGAGGTATATGGGGGTCCACAATGTGGATGTAGAGGGGTACGTGGGTACAAAGTGTGGATGTAGAGGTGTATGGAGGTCCACAGTATGGATGTGGAGGTGTATGGGGGTTCACAGTGTGGATGTAGAGGTATATGGGGGTCCACAGTGGGGATGTAGAGGTGTCCGGGGGTCCACAGTGTGGATGTAGAGGTGTATGGGGGTTCACAGTGTGGATGTAGAGGTATATTGGGGTCCACAGTGTGGATGTAGAGGTGTATGGTGGTCCACAGTGTGGATGTAGAGGTGTCCGGGGGTCCACAGTGTGGATGTAGAGGTGTATGGGGGTTCACAGTGTGGATGTAGAGGTATATGGGGGTTCACAGTGTGGATGTAGAGGTATATGGGGGTCCACAGTGTGTATGGGGGTCCAAAGTGTGGATGTAGTGGTGCCCGGGGGTCCACAGTAGGGATGTAGTGGTGTATGGGGGTCCACAATGTGGATGTAGGGGTGTACGGGGGTCCACAGTAGGGATGTAGTGGTGTATGGGGGTCCACAGTGTGGATGTAGAGGTGTATGGGTGTCCACAGTGTGGATGTAGAGGTATATGGGGTCCACAGTGTGGATGTAGAGGTGTAAGGGGGTCCACAGTGTGGATTTAGAAGGGATATGGGGGTCCACACTGTGGATGCATAGGTGTATGGGGGTCCACAGTGTGGATGTAGAGGGGTACAGGGGTCCACAGTGTGGATGTAGAGATGTATTTTGGTCCACAGTGTGGATGTAGAGGTGTATGAGGGTTCACAGTATGGATGTAGAGGTATAAGGGGGTCCACAGTGTGGATGTAGAGGTATATGGGGGTCCACAATGTGGATGTAGAGGGGTAGGGGGTACAAAGTGTGGATGTAGAGGTGTATGGAGGTCCACAGTATGGATGTGGAGGTGTATGGGGGTTCACAGTGTGGATGTAGAGGTATATGGGGTCCACAGTGGGGATGTAGAGGTGTCCGGGGGTCCACAGTGTGGATTTAGAGGTGTATGGGGGTTCACACTGTGGATGTAGAGGTATATGGGGGTTCACAGTGTGGATGTAGAGGTATATGGGGGTCCACATTGTGGATGTAGGGGTGTACGGGGGTCCACAGTAGGGATGTAGAGGTGTATGGGTGTCCACAGTGTGGATGTAGAGGTATATGGGGGTCCACAGTGTGGATGTAGAGGTGTATTGAGGTCCACAGTATGGATGTAGAGGTATATGGGGGTCCACAGTGTGGATGTAGAGGTGTCCGGGGGTCCACAGTACGGATGTAGAGGTGTACGGGGTTCCACAGTGTGAATGTAGTGGTGTATGCGGGTCCAAAGTGTGGATGTAGAGGTGTACGGGGGTCCACAGTGTGGATGTAGAGGTGTATTGGGGTCCACAGTGTGGATGTAGAGGTGTACGGGGGTCCACAGTGATGATGTAGAGGTGTACGGGGGTCCACAGTATGGATGTAGTGGAGTATGGGGGTCCACAGTATGGATGTAGAAGTTTATGGGGGGGAGTCCACAGTATGGATGTAAAGGGGTATGGGGATCCACAGTGTGGATGTAGAGGTGTTTGGGGGTCCACAGTGTGAATGTTGAGGTGTATGGGCCTCCACAGTATGGATGTAGAGGTATATTGGGGTCCACAGTGTGGATGTAGAGGTGTATGGTGGTCCACAGTATGGATGTAGAGGTGTATGGGGGTTCACAGTATGGATGTAGAGGGGTTTGGGGATCCACAGTTTGGATGTAGAGGTGTACGGGGGTCCACAGTGTGGATGTAGAGGTGTGTGGGGGTCCACAGTGTGGATGTAGAGGTGTATGGGGGTCCACAGTGTGGATGTAGAGGTATATTGGGGTCCACAGTGTGGATGTAGAGGTGTGTGGGGGTCCACAGTGTGGATGTAGAGGTGTATGGGTGTCCACAGTGTGGATGTAGAGGTATATGGGGGTCCACAGTGTGGATGTAGAGGTGTATGGGGGTCCACAGTGTTGATGTAGAGGTGTATGGGGGTCCACAGTATGAGATGTAGAGGTATATGGGGTCCACAGTATGGATGTAAAGGTGTATGGGGGTTTCAGTATGGATGTAGAGGTGTATGGGGGTCCACAGTGTGGATGTAGAGGTGTACGGTGGTCCACAGTGTGGATGTAGAGGTGTATGGGGTCCACAGTGTGGATGTAGAGGTGTATGGAGTCCATAGTAGGGATGTAGAGGTGTATGTGGGTCCACAGTATGGATGTAGAGGTGTACGGGGGTCCACAGTGTGGATGTAGAGGTATATGGGGGTCCACAGTGTGGATGTAGAGGTGTATGGGGTCCACAGTGTGGATGTAGAGGTGTATGGAGTCCATAGTATGGATGTAGAGGGATATGGGGGTCCACAGTATGGATGTAGAGGTGTCTGGGGTCCACAGTGTGGATGTAGAGGTGTCGGGGGTCCACAGTGTGGATGTAGAGGTGTACGGGTGTCCACAGTGTGGATGTAGAGGTGTCCGGGGGTCCACAGTGTGGATGTAGAGGTGTACGTGGTTCCACAGTGTGAATGTAGTGGTGTATGGGGGTCCAAAGTGTGGATGTAGTGGTGTCCGGTGGTCCACAGTAGTGGATGTAGAGGTGTATGCGGGGCCACAGTGTGGATGTAGTGGTGCCCGGGGTCCACAGTAGGGATGTAGTGGTGTATGGGGGTCCACAATGTGGATGTAGAGGTGTATCGGGGTCCACAGTAGGGATGTAGTGGTGTATGGGGTCCACAGTGTGGATGTAGAGGTGTATGGGTGTCCACAGTGTGGATGTAGAGGTATATGGGGTCCACAGTGTGGATGTAGAGGTGTAAGGGGTCCACAGTGTGGATTTAAGAGGTATATGGGGGTCCACACTGTGGATGCATAGGTGTATGGGGTCCACAGTGTGGATGTAGAGGTATATGGGGGTCCACAGTGTGGATGTAGAGGTGTATGGGGGTCCACAGTGTGGATGTAGAGGGTACAGGGGTCCACAGTGTGGATGTAGAGATGTATTGTGGTCCACAGTGTGGATGTAGAGGTGTATGAGGGTTCACAGTATGGATGTAGAGGTATAAGGGGGTCCACAGTGTGGATGTAGAGGTATATGGGGGTCCACAGTGTGGATGTAGAGGTATGGGGGTACAAAGTGTGGATGTAGAGGTGTATGGAGGTCCACAGTATGGATGTAGAGGTGTATGGGGGTTCACAGTGTGGATGTAGAGGTATATGGGGTCCACAGTGGGGATGTAGAGGTGTACGGGGGTCCACAGTGTGGATGTAGAGGTGTATGGGGTTCACACTGTGGATGTAGAGGTATATGGGGTTCACAGTGTGGATGTAGAGGTATATGGGGTCCACAGTGTGGATGTAGAGGTGTACGGGGGTCCACAGTAGGGATGTAGAGGTGTATGGGTGTCCACAGTGTGGATGTAGAGGTATATGGGGGTCCACAGTGTGGATGTAGAGGTGTATTGGGGTCCACAGTATGGATGTAGAGGTGTATGGGGGTCCACAGTGTGGATGTAGAGGTGTCCGGGGGTCCACAGTACGGATGTAGAGGTGTACGGGGTTCCACAGTGTGAATGTAGTGGTGTATGCGGGTCCAAAGTGTGGAAGTAGTGGTGTCCGGGGGTCCACAGTAGGGATGTAGTGGTGTATGGGGGTCCACAGTGTGGATGTAGAGGTGTACGAGGGTCCACAGTAGGGATGTAGAGGTGTATGGGGTCCACAGTGTGGATGTAGAGGTGTATGGGGGTCCACAGTAGTGGATGTAGAGGTGTATGGGGGTCCACAGTGTGGATGTAGAGGTGTATGGGGGTCCACAGTGTGGATGTAGAGGTGTACGGGGGTCCACAGTGTGGATGTAGAGGTGTATGGGGTCCACAGTATGGATGTAGAGGTGTATGAGGGTCCACAGTGTGGATGTAGAGGTGTATGGGGGTCCACAGTGTGGATGTAGAGGTGTATGAGGGTCCACAGTGTGGATGTAGAGGTGTATGGGGGTCCACAGTGTGGATGTAGAGGTGTATGGGGTCCACAGTGTGGATGTAGAGGTGTATGGGGTCCACAGTGTGGATGTAGAGGTGTATGGGGGTCCACAGTATGGATGTAGAGGTGTATGGGGTCCACAGTGTGGATGTAGAGGTGTATGGGGGTCCACAGTGTGGATGTAGAGGTGTATGGGGGTCCACAGTGTGGATGTAGAGGTGTATGGGGGTCCACAGTATGGATGTAGAGGTGTATGGGGTCCACAGTGTGGATGTAGAGGTGTACGGGGGTCCACAGTATGGATGTAGAGGTGTATGGGGGTCCACAGTGTGGATGTAGAGGTGTATGGGGGTCCACAGTGTGGATGTAGAGGTGTATGGGGTCCACAGTGTGGATGTAGAGGTGTATGGGGGTCCACAGTGTGGATGTAGAGGTGTATGGGGGTCCACAGTGTGGATGTAGAGGTGTATGGGGGTCCACAGTGTGGATGTAGAGGTGTATGGGGGTCCACAGTATGGATGTAGAGGTGTATGGGGGTCCACAGTGTGGATGTAGAGGTATATGGGGTCCACAGTGTGGATGTAGAGGTGTATGGAGGTCCACAGTATGGATGTAGAGGTATATGGGGGTCCACAGTGTGGATGTAGAGGTGTCCGGGGGTCCACAGTACGGATGTAGAGGTGTATGGGGTTCCACAGTGTGAATGTAGTGGTGTATGCGGGTCCACAGTGTGGATGTAGTGGTGTCCGGGGGTCCACAGTAGGGATGTAGAGGTGTATGGGGGTCCACAGTGTGGATGTAGTGGTGTACGGGGGCCCACAGTAGGGATGTAGAGGTGTATGGGGGTCCACAGTGTGGATTTAGTGGTGTACGGGGGTCCACAGTAGGGATGTAGAGGTGTATGGGTGTCCACAGTGTGGATGTAGTGATGTATGGGGGTCCAAAGTGTGGAAGTAGTGGTGTCCGGTGGTCCACAGTAGGGATGTAGAGGTGTACAGGGGTCCACAGTATGGATGTAGAGGTGTACGAGGGTCCACAGTAGTGGATGTAGAGGTGTATGGGGGTCCACAGTGTGGATGTAGAGGTGTATGGGGGTCCACAGTGTGGATGTAAAGGTGTATGGGGGTTCTCAGTATGGATGTAGAGGTGTATGGGGTCCACAGTATGGATGTAGAGGTGTATGGGGTCCACAGTGTGGATGTAAAGGTGTATGGGGGTTCTCAGTATGGATGTAGAGGTGTATGGGGTCCACAGTAGGGATGTAGAGGGATATGGGGGTCAACAGTGTGGATGTAGAGGTGTCCGGGGGTCCACAGTGTGGATGTAGAGGGTACGGGGGTCCACAATGTGGATGTAGAGGTGTCCGGGGGTCCACAGTACGGATGTAGAGGTGTACGGGGGTCCACAGTGTGGATGTAGAGGGTACGGGGGTCCACAATGTGGATGTAGAGGTGTCCGGGGTCCACAGTGTGGATGTAGAGGTGTCCGGGGGTCCACAGTGTGAATGTAGAGGTGTATGGGGGTCCAAAGTGTGGATGTAGTGGTGCCCGGGGGTCCACAGTAGGGATGTAGTGGTGTATGGGGGTCCACAATGTGGATGTAGGGATGTACGGGGTCCACAGTAGGGATGTAGATGGTGTATGGGGGTCCACAGTGTGGATGTAGAGGTGTATGGGTGTCCACAGTGTGGATGTAGAGGTATATGGGGGTCCACAATGTGGATGTAGAGGTGTAAGGGGGTCCACAGTGTGGATTTAAAGGGATATGGGGGTCCACACTGTGGATGCATAGGTGTATGGGGGTCCACAGTGTGGATGTAGAGGTGTATTGGGGTCCACAGTGTGGATTTAGAGGTGTATGGGGGTTCACAGTGTGGATGTAGAGGTATATGGGGGTCCACAATGTGGATGTAGAGGGGTACGTGGGTACAAAGTGTGGATGTGGAGGTGTATGGGGGTTCACAGTGTGGATGTAGAGGTATATGGGGGTCCACAGTGGGGATGTAGAGGTGTCCGGGGGTCCACAGTGTGGATGTAGAGGTGTATGGGGGTTCACAGTGTGGATGTAGAGGTATATTGGGGTCCACAGTGTGGATGTAGAGGTGTATGGTGGTCCACAGTGGGGATGTAGAGGTGTCCGGGGGTCCACAGTGTGGATGTAGAGGTGTATGGGGGTTCACAGTGTGGATGTAGAGGTATATGGGGGTTCACAGTGTGGATGTAGAGGTATATGGGGGTCCACAGTGTGGATGTAGAGGTGTACGGGGGTCCACAGTACGGATGTAGAGGTGTACGGGGTTCCACAGTGTGAATGTAGTGGTGTATGGGGGTCCAAAGTGTGGAAGTTATGGTGTCCGGTGGTCCACAGTAGGGATGTAGAGGTGTATGGGGGTCCACAGTGTGGATTTAGTGGTGTACGGGGGTCCACAGTAGGGATGTAGTGGTGTATGGGGTCCAAAGTGTGGAAGTAGTGGTGTCCGGTGGTCCACAGTAGGGATGTAGAGGTGTATGCGGGGCCACATTGTGGATGTAGTGGTGCCCGGGGGTCCACAGTAGGGATGCAGAGGTGTATGGATGTTCACAGTGTGGATGTAGAGGTATATGGGGTCCACAGTAGGGATGTAGAGGTGTATGGGGGTCCACAGTGTGGATGTAGTAGTGTCCGGGTCCACAGTGTGGATGTAGAGGTGTATGGGTTCAACAGTGTGGATGTAGAGGTGTATGGGGGTCCACAGTAGGGACGTAGAGGTGTATGGGGGTCCACAGTAGAGATGTAGAGGTGTATGGGGGTCCACAGTAGGGATGTAGAGGTGTATACGGGGGAGTCAATGTCTCTCTGTTTGTGGTGTTCCCCTTTAAGAATTGCCCGCCACATATGAGAGCTGCATTTTCACTTTAAAATGGTACTGTCTCTTTAAGAGGGCAGCAATTCCTGATGGTTAAAATACGTGTCCAGATGTGCACAGACTGATACATTGTAACAACTCTGTCTGTAAAGGGGAGAGATCTGCTCCGCTGATGTGTGTACCTCAGTTCTTTTACACTAGCGTTATTCTTTTCAGGTATTGAGATCCGTCCTAGGGGCTAAATACCGGAAAAAAACGCTTCCGTTTTGTCCTAACGCATTCTGAATGGAGAGAAATCTGTTCAGGATGCATCAGGATGTCTTCATTTCAGTCACTGTGCGTTTTTTGGACGGAGAAAATACCGCATTGACGGATCCGTTCTTCCGGTCTGCACATGTTTTTCTGGATGATACCCGGAGAGACGGATCCGTTATTGCAATGCATTTGTGAGACGGATCCGCACCCAGATCCGTCTACAAATGCTGTCTGTTTGCATACAGATTGCCGGATCCTCACAATGCAAGTGTGAAAGCACCCTTATGGATACATTGTACCAAACCATCAGTCGTAAATAGTCTTAGTACTACCCTGATGTATAGCCTATAGATGTTGCCATTCAATAAGAGCAAGCAGGGATCTTAAAAATAATGAAGAATCAGTAGAGAAGGAATGTTAGGCAGCTGTTGAATCTTCCATTAGTCCAAGAGATTTATTCCCTGCTGTGGGGGGACCTCTGACTTTACACTGCAGCTGTGCTCACTCTCACTTGTCCCCGAACCCCGACCCCTGGAGCCTGAGCTCATCCTGAGTCACCAGATTAACCTTCAGATGACAACAGCCGAAATGACTTCAGGAAACTCCAGACTTTCTCCTCTGAACTCATCCACTTCCTGATAACTGATAATGATGAGGGTTGTTGTGATGATGACGGTGGTTGTGGGTGATGGACTCGGGGCTGTGATGTCAGATTGCTCCATGTTTTCAGTTTGGGGGAAGAGGAATGAAGGTTTTTCATTATCAATAAATCCTCAATTACCCAGAAAATGTGTCCCATGAGATCACTGACCAGGCCCAGCGGACAAGGAAGAGACGTTATGGGGGCACTGTGGATGTCACTGTTATGGGGGCACTGTGGAGGTCACTGTTATGGGGGCACTGTAGATGTCACTGTTATGGGGGCGCTGTGGATGTCACTGTTATGGGGGATCTGTGGATGACACTGTTATGGGGGCACTGTGGATGTCACTGTTATGGGGGATCTGTGGATGACACTGTTATGGGGGCACTGTGGATGTCACTGTTATGGGGGCTCTGTGGATGTCACTGTTATGGGGGCACTGTGGATGTCACTGTTATGGGGGCACTGTGGAGGTCACTGTTATGGGGGCACTGTGGATGTCACTGTTATGGGGGCGCTGTGGATGTCACTGTTATGGGGGCTCTGTGGATGTCACTGTTATGGGGAATCTGTGGATGTCACTGTTATGGGGGATCTGTGGATGACACTGTTATGGGGGCACTGTGGATGTCACTGTTATGGGGGATCTGTGGATGACACTGTTATGGGGCATCTGTGGATGTCACTGTTATGGGGGCATCTGTGGATGTCACTGTTATGGGGGATCTGTGGATGACACTGTTATGGGGGATCTGTGGATGTCACTGTTATGGGGGATCTGTGGATGACACTGTTATGGGGGATCTGTGGATGTCACTGTTATGGGGGATCTGTGGATGACACTGTTATGGGGGATCTGTGGATGACACTGTTATGGGGGATCTGTGAATGACACTGTTATGGAGGATCTGTGGATGACACTGTTATGGGGGATCTGTGGATGTCACTGTTATGGAGATCTGTGGATGTCACTGTTATGGGAGCGCTGTGGATGGTACTGTTATGGGGGCACTGTGGATGACACTGTTATGGGGGCGCTGTGGATGACACTGTTATGAGGGATCTGTGGATGTCACTGTTATGGGGGCGCTGTGGAGGTCACTGTTATGGGGGCGCAGTGGATGTCACTGTTATGGGAGCGCTGTGGATGTCACTGTTATGGGGGCACTGTGGATGTCACTGTTATGGGGGATCTGTGGAGGTCACTGTTATGGGGGCACTGTGGATGTTACTGTTATGGGGGATCTGTGGATGACACTGTTATGGGGGATCTGTGGATGTCACTGTTATGGGGGATCTGTGGATGTCACTGTTATGGGGGATCTGTGGAGGTCACTGTTATGGGGGCACTGTGGATGTCACTGTTATGGGGGCACTGTGGATGTCACTGTTATGGGGGCACTGTGGATGACACTGTTATGGGGGATCTGTGGATGTCACTGTTATGGGGGATCTGTGGAGGTCACTGTTATGGGGGCACTGTGGAGGTCACTGTTATGGGTTCACTGTGGATGTCACTGTTATGGGGGCGCTGTGGATGTCACTGTAATGGAGACACTGTGAATGTCACTGTTATGGGGGCACTGTGGATGTCACTGTTATGGGGGCGCTGTGGATGTCACTGTTATGGGGGCTCTGTGGATGTCACTGTTATGGGGATCTGTGGATGTCACTGTTATGGGGGCACTGTGGAGGTCAATGTTATGGGGGCACTGTGGATGTCACTGTTATGGGGATCTGTGGAGGTCACTGTTATGGGGGCACTGTGGAGGTCACTGTTATAGGGGCACTGTGGAGGTCACTGTTATAGGGGCACTGTGGATGTCACTGTTATGGGGGCACTGTGGATGTCACTGTTATGGGGGATCTGTGGATGTCACTGTTATGGGGGCGCGGTGGATGTCACTGTTATGGGGATCTGTGGAGGTCACTGTTATGGGGGATCTGTGGGTGACACTGTTATGGGGGATCTGTGGAGGTCACTGTTATAGGGGCACTGTGGATGTCACTGTTATGGGGACACTGTGGAGGTCACTGTTATGGGGGCACTGTGGATGTCACTGTTATGGGGATCTGTGGAGGTCACTGTTATGGGGGCGCTGTGGATGTCACTGTTATGGTGGCACTGTGGAGGTCACTGTTATAGGGGCACTGTGGAGGTCACTGTTATAGGGGCACTGTGGATGTCACTGTTATGGGGGCACTGTGGATGTCACTGTTATGGGGGCGCTGTGGATGTCACTGTTATGGGGGATCTGTGGAGGTCACTGTTATGGGGGATCTGTGGAGGTCACTGTTATGGGGGCGCTGTGGATGTCACTGTTATGGGGGCATCTGTGGATGTCACTGTTATGGGGGATCTGTGGATGTCACTGTTATGGGGGACGCTGTGGATGTCACTGTTATGGGGGCATCTGTGGATGTCACTGTTATGGGGGCATCTGTGGATGTCACTGTTATGGGGGCATCTGTGGATGTCACTGTTATGGGGGCATCTGTGGATGGCACTGTTATGGGGGCATCTGTGGATGTCACTGTTATGGGGGATCTGTGGATGACACTGTTATGGGGGACTGTGGATGTCACTGTTATGGGGGCGCTGTGGATGACACTGTTATGGGGGCATCTGTGGATGTCACTGTTATGGGGGATCTGTGGATGTCACTGTTATGGGGCATCTGTGGATGTCACTGTTATAGGGGATCTGTGGATGTCACTGTTATGGGGGGCATCTGTGGATGTCACTGTTATGGGGGCATCTGTGGAGGTCACTGTTATGGGGGCATCTGTGGAGTGTCACTGTTATGGGGGCACTGTGGATGTCACTGTTATGGGGGATCTGTGGATGTCACTGTTATGGGGGCATCTGTGGATGTCACTGTTATGGGGGCATCTGTGGATGTCACTGTTATGGGGGCATCTGTGGATGTCACTGTTATGGGGGATCTGTGGATGTCACTGTTATGGGGGCGCTGTGGATGTCACTGTTATGGGGGCACTGTGGATGTCACTGTTATGGGGGCACTGTGGATGTCACTGTTATGGGGATCTGTGGATGTCACTGTTATGGGGGCATCTGTGGATGTCACTGTTATGGGGATCTGTGGATGTCACTGTTATGGGGGCACTGTGGATGTCACTGTTATGGGGCATCTGTGGATGTCACTGTTATGGGGGCACTGTGGATGTCACTGTTATAGGGGCATCTGTGGATGGCACTGTTATGGGGGATCTGTGGATGACACTGTTATGGGGGCGCTGTGGATGTCACTGTTATGGGGGCGCTGTGGATGACACTGTTATGGGGGCACTGTGGAGGTCACTGTAATGGGAGCACTGTGGATGTCACTGTTATGGGGCACTGTGGATGTCACTGTTATGGGGGATCTGGGGATGTCACTGTTATGGGGGCACTGTGGATATCACTGTTATGGGGGATCTGTGGACGTCACTGTTATGGGGGATCTGTGGATATCACTGTTATGGGGGCACTGTCGAGGTCACTGTTATGGGGGCACTGTCGAGGTCACTGTTATGGGGGCACTGTGAATGTCACTGTTATGGGGGCGCTGTGGATGTCACTGTTATGGGGGCGCTGTAAATGTCACTGTTATGGGGGATCTGTGGATGTCACTGTTATGGGGGATCTCTGGATGTCACTGTTATAGGGGCGCTGTGGATGTCACTGTTATGGGGGCACTGTGGATGTCACTGTTATGGGGATCTGTGGATGTCAGTGTTATGGGGGCGCTGTGGATGTCACTGTTATGGGGGCGCTGTGGAGGTCACTGTTATGGGGGCACTGTAGATGTCACTGTTATGGGGGCACTGTGGATGTCACTGTTATGGGGATCTGTGGAGGTCACTGTTATGGGGGCTCTGTGGATGTCACTGTTATGGGACATCTGTGGATGTCACTGTTATGGGGATCTGTGGAGGTCACTGTTATGGGGGCACTGTGGATGTCACTGTTATGGGGGTGCTGTGGATGTCACTGTTATGGGACATCTGTGGATGTCACTGTTATGGGGGCACTCTGGAGGTCACTGTTATAGGGGCACTGTGGATGACACTGTTATAGGGGTGCTGTGGATGTCACTGTTATAGGGGCACTGTGGATGACACTGTTATAGGGGTGCTGTGGATGTCTCTGTTATGGGGGATCTGTGGATGTCACTGTTATGGGGGATCTGTGGATGTCACTGTTATGGGGGCACTGTGTATGACACTGTTATGGGGGATCTGTGGATGTCACTGTTATGGGGGATCTGTGGATGTCACTGTTATGTGGGCACTGTGGAGGTCACTGTTATGGGAGCACTTTGCATGTAACTGTTATGGGGGATCTGTGGATGTCACTGTTATATGGGATCTGTGGATGTCACTGTTATGGGGGTTCTGTGGATGTCACTGTTATGGGGATCTGTGGAGGTCACTGTTATGGGGGATCTGTGGATGTCACTGTTATGGGGATCTGTGGATGTCACTGTTATGGAGACACTGTGCATGTCACTGTTATGGGAGCGCTGTGGATGACACTGTTATGGGGGCACTGTGGATGTCACTGTTATGGGGGCACTGTGGATGTCACTGTTATGGGGGCACTGTGGATGTCACTGTTATGGGGGATCTGTGGATGTCACTGTTATGGGGGCACTGTGGATGTCACTGTTATGGGGGATCTGTGGATGTCACTGTTATGGGGGCACTGTGGATGTCACTGTTATGGGGGATCTGTGGATGTCACTGTTATGGGGGCATCTGTGGATGTCACTGTTATGGGGGCACTGTGGATGTCACTGTTATGGGGGATCTGTGGATGTCACTGTTATGGGGGCATCTGTGGATGTCACTGTTATGGGGGATCTGTGGATGTCACTGTTATGGGGGATCTGTGGATGTCACTGTTATGGGGGATCTGTGGATGTCACTGTTATGGGGGATCTGTGGATGTCACTGTTATGGGGGATCTGTGGATGTCACTGTTATGGGGGATCTGTGGATGTCACTGTTATGGGGGATCTGTGGATGTCACTGTTATGGGGGATCTGTGGATGTCACTGTTATGGGGGCACTGTGGATGTCACTGTTATGGGGGCATCTGTGGATGTCACTGTTATGGGGGATCTGTGGATGTCACTGTTATGGGGGCATCTGTGGATGTCACTGTTATGGGGGCACTGTGGATGTCACTGTTATGGGGGATCTGTGGATGTCACTGTTATGGGGGCATCTGTGGATGTCACTGTTATGGGGGATCTGTGGATGTCACTGTTATGGGGGATCTGTGGATGTCACTGTTATGGGGGATCTGTGGATGTCACTGTTATGGGGGCATCTGTGGATGTCACTGTTATGGGGGATCTGTGGATGTCACTGTTATGGGGGATCTGTGGAGGTCACTGTTATGGGGGCATCTGTGGATGTCACTGTTATGGGGGATCTGTGGATGTCACTGTTATGGGGGATCTGTGGAGGTCACTGTTATGGGGGCACTGTGGATGTCACTGTTATGGGGGCGCTGTGGATGTCACTGTTATGGGGCATCTGTGGATGTCACTGTTATGGGGGATCTGTGGATGTCACTGTTATGGGGGCACTGTGGATGTCACTGTTATGGGGGATCTGTGGATGTCACTGTTATGGGGGCGCTGTGGATGTCACTGTTATGGGGGCACTGTGGATGTCACTGTTATGGGGGAGCTGTGGATGTCACTGTTATGGGGGATCTGTGGATGTCACTGTTATGGGGGATCTGTGGATGATCACTGTTATGGGGGATCTGTGGATGTCACTGTTATGGGGGCGCTGTGGAGTGTCACTGTTATGGGGGCACTGTGGATGTCACTGTTATGGGGGCATCTGTGGATGTCACTGTTATGGGGGATCTGTGGATGTCACTGTTATGGGGGATCTGTGGATGTCACTGTTATGGGGGCGCTGTGGATGTCACTGTTATGGGGCATCTGTGGATGTCACTGTTATGGGGGCATCTGTGGATGTCACTGTTATGGGGGATCTGTGGATGTCACTGTTATGGGGGCATCTGTGGATGTCACTGTTATGGGGGATCTGTGGATGTCACTGTTATGGGGGAGCTGTGGATGTCACTGTTATGGGAGCATCTGTGGATGTCACTGTTATGGGGGCATCTGTGGATGTCACTGTTATGGGGGCACTGTGGATGACACTGTTATGGGGGATCTGTGGATGTCACTGTTATGGGGGCACTGTGGATGACACTGTTATGGGGGATCTGTGGATGTCACTGTTATGGGGGCATCTGTGGAGGTCACTGTTATGGGGGATCTGTGGATGTCACTGTTATGGGGGCATCTGTGGATGTCACTGTTATGGGGGATCTGTGGATGTCACTGTTATGGGGGCACTGTGGATGACACTGTTATTGGGGCGCTGTGGATGTCACTGTTATGAGGGCACTGTGGATGTCACTGTTATGAGGGCATCTGTGGATGTCACTGTTATGGGGGCATCTGTGAATGTCACTGTTATGGGGGATCTGTGGATGTCACTGTTATGGGGGCGCTGTGGATGTCACTGTTATGGGGGATCTGTGGAGGTCACTGTTATGGGGATCTGTGGATGACACTGTTATGGGGGATCTGTGGATGTCACTGTTATAGGGGCATCTGTGGATGTCACTGTTATGGGGACACTGTGGATGTCACTGTTATGGGGGCACTGTGGAGGTCACTGTTATGGGGGCACTGTGGATGTCACTGTTATGGGGATCTGTGGAGGTCACTGTTATGGGGGCACTGTGGAGGTCACTGTTATGGGGGCACTGTGGATGTCACTGTTATAGGGGCATCTGTGGATGTCACTGTTATGGGGGCACTGTGGATGTCACTGTTATGTGGGCATCTGTGGATGTAACTGTTATGGGGGCACTGTGGATGTCACTGTTATGGGGATCTGTGGATGTCACTGTTATGGGGGCGCTGTGGATGTCACTGTTATGGGGGCACTGTGGATGTCACTGTTATGGGGGCGCTGTGGATGTCACTGTTATGGGGGCGCTGTGGATGTCACTGTTATGGAGGCATCTGTGGATGTCACTGTTATGGGGGATCTGTGGAGGTCACTGTTATGGGGGCGCTGTGGATGTCACTGTTATGGGGGCACTGTGGATGTCACTGTTATGGGGGCGCTGTGGATGTCACTGTTATGGGGGCGCTGTGGATGTCACTGTTATGGGGGCACTGTGGATGTCACTGTTATGGGGGATCTGTGGATGTCACTGTTATGGGGGCGTCTGTGGATGTCACTGTTATGGGGGCATCTGTGGATGTCACTGTTATGGGGATCTGTGGATGTCACTGTTATGGGGGCACTGTGGATGTCACTGTTATGGGGGCACTGTGGATGTCACTGTTATGGGGGATCTGTGGATGTCACTGTTATGGGGCATCTGTGGATGTCACTGTTATGGGGGCACTGTGGATGTCACTGTTATGGGGGCATCTGTGGATGTCACTGTTATGGGGGCACTGTGGATGTCACTGTTATGGGGGATCTGTGGATGTCACTGTTATAGGGGCACTGTGGATGTCACTGTTATGGGGGTGCTGTGGATGTCACTGTTATGGGGCATCTGTGGATGTCACTGTTATGGGGGCACTGTGGATGTCACTGTTATGGGGGTGCTGTGGATGTCACTGTTATGGGGGCACTGTGGATGTCACTGTTATAGGGGATCTGTGGATGTCACTGTTATGGGGGATCTGTGGATGTCACTGTTATGGGGATCTGTGGATGTCACTGTTATGGGGGATCTGTGGATGTCACTGTTATGGGGATCTGTGGATGTCACTGTTATGGAGACACTGTGGATGTCACTGTTATGGGGGCGCTGTGGATGACACTGTTATGGGGGCATCTGTGGATGTCACTGTTATGGGGGCACTGTGGATGTCACTGTTATGGGGGATCTGTGGATGTCACTGTTATGGGGGCATCTGTGGATGTCACTGTTATGGGGGCATCTGTGGATGTCACTGTTATGGGGGCACTGTGGATGTCACTGTTATGGGGGCACTGTGGATGTCACTGTTATGGGGGCACTGTGGATGTCACTGTTATGGGGGCACTGTGGATGTCACTGTTATGGGGGCACTGTGGATGACACTGTTATGGGGGCACTGTGGATGTCACTGTTATGGGGGCACTGTGGATGTCACTGTTATGGGGGATCTGTGGATGTCACTGTTATGGGGGCACTGTGGAGGTCACTGTTATGGGGGATCTGTGGATGTCACTGTTATGGGGGATCTGTGGATGTCACTGTTATGGGGGCACTGTGGAGGTCACTGTTATGGGGGCATCTGTGGATGTCACTGTTATGGGGGCATCTGTGGATGTCACTGTTATGGGGGCACTGTGGATGTCACTGTTATGGGGGCATCTGTGGATGTCACTGTTATGGGGGATCTGTGGATGTCACTGTTATGGGGGCGCTGTGGATGTCACTGTTATGGGGGCACTGTGGATGTCACTGTTATGGGGGATCTGTGGATGTCACTGTTATGGGGGCGCTGTGGATGTCACTGTTATGGGGGCACTGTGGATGTCACTGTTATGGGGATCTGTGGATGTCACTGTTATGGGGGCGCTGTGGATGTCACTGTTATGGGGGCGCTGTGGAGGTCACTGTTATGGGGGCATCTGTGGATGTCACTGTTATGGGGGCACTGTGGATGTCACTGTTATGGGGATCTGTGGAGGTCACTGTTATGGGGGCACTGTGGATGTCACTGTTATGGGGGATGCTGTGGATGTCACTGTTATGGGGCATCTGTGGATGTCACTGTTATGGGGGATCTGTGGATGTCACTGTTATGGGGGCACTGTGGATGTCACTGTTATGGGGGATCTGTGGATGTCACTGTTATGGGGGCACTGTGGATGTCACTGTTATGGGGGCATCTGTGGATGTCACTGTTATGGGGGCACTGTGGATGTCACTGTTATGGGGAGCATCTGTGGATGTCACTGTTATGGGAGCACTGTGGATGTCACTGTTATGGGGGATCTGTGGATGTCACTGTTATGGGAGGCACTGTGGATGTCACTGTTATGGGGGATCTGTGGATGACACTGTTATGGGGGGAGCTGTGGATGTCACTTTTATGGGAGCACTGTGGATGTCACTGTTATGGGGGCACTGTGGATGTCACTGTTATGGGGGCACTGTGGATGACACTGTTATGGGGGATCTGTGGATGTCACTGTTATGGGGGATCAGTGGATGTCACTGTTATGGGGGCACTGTGGATGACACTGTTATTGGGGCGCTGTGGATGTCACTGTTATGAGGGCACTGTGGATGTCACTGTTATGGGGGCACTGTGGATGTCACTGTTATGAGGGCACTGTGGATGTCACTGTTATGGGGGCACTGTAGAGGTCACTGTTATGGGGGATCTGTGAATGTCACTGTTATGGGGGATCTGTGGATGTCACTGTTAAGGGGTACTGTGGAAGTCACTGTTATGGGGCTCTGTGGATGTCACTGTTACGGGGCACTGTGGATGACACTGTTACGGGGGCACTGTGGATGTCACTGTTACGGGGGCACTGTGGATGACACTGTTACGGGGGCACTGTGGATGTCACTGTTACGGGGGCACTGTGGATGTCACTGTTACGGGGGCACTGTGGATGTCACTGTTACGGGGGCACTGTGGATGTCACTGTTATGGGGGCGCTGTGGATGTCACTGTTATGAGGGCACTGTGGATGACACTGTTACGGGGGCGCTGTGGATGTCACTGTTACGGGGGCGCTTTGGTGTACTTTTTCTTCAGTTGTTCTTCTGTGTGTTGTACTCACATCTTTTCTCCATCTTAAGTACAGATCGGTGATGAGTCCGAGGACATCTGGTGGCAGGACGATGCCACTGTCCAAACCCTCCCCTGACCATTGAGCTCGGTGCCACAGTCTCCCCCAGTCCTGATGGAAGATCACTATAGAAAACTTGCCACTAGGCCTGTAGCCTATCAGTTGCCGACGCAGGCGGCACGATGACGTCATCGCGTCACTGGGCAGAAGAGGCCTGCATCGCATGACTGACAGCAGCATAAGGTAAGTATATGTGTCTATTGTTTTCATTTATAGTATACTGTGGCAAGAAGGGGGTGGGGGCCCTATATACTGCCAGGATATGGAGGGGTACTATGGAGAAGAGGGGAAGCACTATGGGGGCCTATATATTGCCAGGATATGGAGGGGTACTATGGAGAAGAGGGGAAGCACTATGGGGGCCCTATATACTGCCAGGATATGGAGGGGTACTTTGGAGAAGAGGGGAAGCACTATGGGGGCCCTATATACTGACACAATATGGGGGGAATACTATGGAGAAGAGGAGAAGCACTATGGGGGCCCTATATACTGAGACAATATGGGGGGAGTACTATGGAAAAGAGGAGAAGCACTATGGGGGCCCTATATACTGACACATTATGGGGGGAATACTATGGAGAAGAGGAGAAGCACTATGGGGGCCCTATATACTGAGACAATATGGGGGGTCACTATGGAGAAGAGGGGAAGCACTATGGGGGCCCTATATACTGACACAATATGAATGGGTACAGTGCAGTATAGGGGAGGCACTATGGGGGCCCTATATACTGGCACAATATGGAGGGGTACTATGGAGAAGAGGAGAAGCACTATGGGGGCCCTATATACTGGCACAATATGGAGGGGTACTATGGAGAAGAGGAGAAGCACTATGGGGGCCCTATATACTGGCACAATATGGAGGGGTACTATGGAGAAGAGGAGAAGCACTATGGGGGCCCTATATACTGCCAGGATATGGAGGGGTACTATAGAAAAGAGAAGAAGCACTATGGGGGCCCTATATACTGCCAGGATATGGAGGGCACTATGGAGAAGAGGGGAAGCACTATGGGGGCCCTATATACTGACACAATATGGGGGGGTACTATGGAGAAGAGGAGAAGCACTATGGGGGCGCTATATACTGACACAATATGGAGGGGTACTATGGAGAAGAGAAGAAGCACTATGGGGGCCCTATATACTGCCAGGATATGGAGGGGTGTACTATGGAGAAGAGGAGAGCACTATGGGGGCCCTATATACTGCCAGGATATGGAGGGTGTACTATGGAGACGAGAAGAAGCACTATGGGGCCCTATATACTGACACAATATGGGGGTGTACTATGGAGAAGAGGGGAAGCACTCTGGGGCCTATATACTGCCACAATATGGGGGCACTATGGAGAAGAGGGGAAGCACTATGGGGCCCTATATACTGCCAGGATATGGGGGCCACTATGGAGAAGAGGAGAAGCACTATAGGAGGCCTATATACTGAGACAATATGGAGGAGTACTATGGAAAAGAGGAGAAGCACTATGGGGGCCTATATACTGACACATTATGGGGGAATACTATGGAGAAGAGGAGAAGCACTATGGGGGCCCTATATACTGAGAACAATATGGGGGGTCACTATGGAGAAGAGGGAAGCACTATGGGGCCCTATATACTGACACAATATGAATGGGTACAGTGCAGTATAGGGAGAGGCACTATGGGGCCTATATACTGGCACAATATGGAGGGGTACTATGGAGAAGAGGAGAAGCACTATGAGGGCCCTATATACTGACACAATATGGAGGGTACTATGGAGAAGAAGGAAGCACTATGGGGGCCCTATATACTGGCACAATATGGAGGGTACTATGGAGAAGAGAGAAGCACTATGGGGGCCCTATATACTGCCAGGATATGGAGGGTACTATAGAAAAGAGAAGAAGCACTATGGGGGCCCTATATACTGCCAGGATATGGAGGGGTACTATAGAAAAGAGAAGAAGCACTATGGGGGCCCTATATACTGCCAGGATATGGAGGGCACTATGGAGAAGAGGGGAAGCACTATGGGGGCCCTATATACTGACACAATATGGGGGGGTACTATGGAGAAGAGGAGAAGCACTATGGGGGCGCTATATACTGACACAATATGGAGGGGTACTATGGAGAAGAGAAGAAGCACTATGGGGGCCCTATATACTGCCAGGATATGGAGGGGTGTACTATGGAGAAGAGGGGAAGCACTATGGGGGCCCTATATACTGCCAGGATATGGAGGGGTGTACTATGGAGACGAGAAGAAGCACTATGGGGGCCCTATATACTGACACAATATGGGGGGTGTACTATGGAGAAGAGGGGAAGCACTCTGGGGGCCCTATATACTGCCACAATATGGGGGGGCACTATGGAGAAGAGGGGAAGCACTATGGGGGCCCTATATACTGCCAGGATATGGGGGGCCACTATGGAGAAGAGGAGAAGCACTATGGGGGCCCTATATACTGAGACAATATGGGGGGGCACTATGGAGAAGAGGGGAAGCCCTATGTGGGCCCTATTTACTTCCAAAATGTGGGGGGCACTATGGAGAAGAGGGGTAAGCACTATGGGGGCCCTATATACTGACACAATATGGGGGGTGTACTACGGAGAAGAGGAGAAGCACTATCGGGGCCCTATATACTGCCACAATATGGGGGGTGTACCATGGAGAAAAGGAAAAGCACTATAGGGGCTCTATATACTGACACAATATGGGGGGGGGCACTATGGAGAAGAGGGGAAGCACTATGGGGGCCCTATTTACTTCCAAAATGTGGGGGGCACTATGGAGAAGAGGGGTAAGCACTATGGTGGCCACTATGGAGAAGAGGGGAAGCACTATCGGGGCCATATATACTGGCACATTATGGGGACACTATGGAGAAGAGGGGAAGGAGCACTATGGGGGCATCTACTAGGGGCCCTATATACTTGCACTTGTTATGGGGGGCTCTATGGAGTAGTTGGGGGTAAATAGCACTATGGGGGCATTTATTGGGGGCCCTATTTACTGGCATGCATTATGGGGGTGCACTATGTAGAAGTGGGGGAGAAGAGCACTATGGGGACATTTAATACTGGCACCCATTTTGGTGCCACTATCGGGATGTAATATGCAAAATAAATGTGGAGCCCCAGTTATGGGTCTACAACACAATGAAAGCCAGATATCCCTCAAAGGAAGGAAAACCGAGCAAAGGGGCGTCTCCATTACAGAGATCATCGAATCCACCATATTAAGTGGTGTTTTGACTTATTATATATTATATATTTTAATTACGATGCAGCATTAGCATCACAATTTACATCACTTATGATACGTTTTAGGATAGGTACTCCATACATCATCTTCCTCCCCCTTTCCTGTTCATGACCCTGAAGTTATAATATACCGTATGTATACCCTAAGTACCGATGACTACGAATATATAATTGTTCTCACCTACCGTTTACTTGCATTTTTATCTTCTTTTTCATTCCTATATATATGGAATTTATATATTATTTTATGTTTGTGTATTTTTACAGATATTTATTATATATATTTTGTGTTTTTATACTTTTATGGAACCTCGGCTATATAAATGTCGTTCGATCCAATATTTTTTTTTAAATATAGGTTCTGCTCCATGATGGTTTATTTTTATTTTAGTTTATATTGTTGATGCTATTACAATGTCCCATAGTATGAAATATGAATAGATCCAGCACCCAAAACCTTGTCTAGTACTACCCTGAGGAGAGGCTGCAAATCTCCAGCTGTGCGCTCCACAATGGAGCGCACGCCGTGGAAAGCGCTATTCTGGGGGGCGGAGCCACAAAACCCGAAGGACCAGAAGCTCATGAGAGCGGCTCCTGGGGCTCCTGAAAGGATTTGGAGCTTCCAAGCTTAATGAATAGTGGCCCGGGCAGTAGTATATCTATATGAGAAAGACCAGCAACACATTAGGAGTAGTGAAGAGTCACTAATACATGCGTTCTATGTTGGAGCACATGAAAACCAGAAGTGTGACATCACTTCCGGTGATTATCTGAGAAATACATCTTGGCTCCCATACGGTATATAGAGGTGCCATATTGTGTAAGTATCAGGACCACCAATTTTAACCTGCTGTTGTATCACTCCTGAAGAAGGGGGCGTGCGACCCCCGAAACGCGTTGAGTGTTGTGTATTGTCTAATAAAGGGGATTGTTCAGATGCTGGGGGCCCGGCTGCCATCATTTCCCACCACCTGATAAGCGGACTCGGCGAGGGGGGCTCTGTCTAAAGGTGTCTTGAGCTCTATCCGACAGACATCCCCCAGTAAAGTGAGTTGACTTCATGACATCTGGGATTTTTTACATTTTAATAAGGTCTAATAGTTTTTTGGGGATTATATAAGTGACCTTTTTAGTATTTTACTATATTATATGATTATACCATTATTATTTGAATTGATTCAGTTCACCTTACATAATTCTAGGTGTAAGTAGTGGGACCTTCTCATCCATTATTTACACCTTTTCATAGTGTTTCACTTGAATCTGGGAATTTACCAAAGATGCCTCATTTCAGTGTCACGTATCTGATCAGGGGTTGGCGCCTACCTGGGTGGTGATTTTCACGACCCTCTGAGGGATTTTCTTTCACTCTGATTGAGGTCGTATTTCCTTTCTCACTTTTTCTTGAGTGCTAGCTAGACTACACTCCAACCACCTGTGCGGCCTTCCTGTCTTTTAGGATCCTCTATCACATAGATCTTTGGATTTGCCTTCCACCCTCTTGGCGCTTATCCTCTGGGTACTTTTTCTTTTCTTTGGGTGGACTACCTATCATTAACATTGTGTACACTAAACCTCTCTTTTTCTGTTTTCTCTTACATTACTATTGTAAAGAGGCATATATCTGGGCATAACTACTGTGAAGGGGCCCCTATCTGGGCTTAACTACGGTGAGGAGGCACATATCTGGGCATAGCTATTGTGAAGGGGGCATAAATTCGGGCATTACTATTTTGAATACGGCATATATCTGGGCATAACTTTTGTGAAGGGGAACATATTTGAGATAACTACTATGAAGGGGGCACATTTCTGGGCCTAATTACTGTAAGATAACATATATCTGGGCATAACTATTGTGAAGGGTGCACACATCTGGGCATATCTATTGTGAGGGGGCAAATGTCTGGGCATAATTACTGTGAAGGGGCTGTGGCGAAACCAACCGTGCCACTGGGTTTTGGAGGGGACAGATTGCCAGCCTCTTGCCCCAGGATTATGGGCCCTCTCATCAGCCCATGCTAAACTTAAACCCCATGGCGATTTGACTGTGTTTGTGGCATCTGAGCGCTGTTTGGATATATTGAGCGCTCGGATCCAAGCGATCTGGGGATATGTTAAATGTCTGTGTGTACTGTAAAAGGTGGGACATTGTATATTGAATAATGATGTCTGTCCTATTGTCCCCACATGTGTATTGGCGATTTCCCTTTGTCCTGAGAGATAATTGAATGACTCCTCAATTGTCTCCAGGACAGAAGACATTGTGTATTCTCCTGCCTGTGATGATTACATTAACCTGTGTAGGGTGATTGTATCACAGGCAGAGGGGAGGGATATGCTGGGGGTGTCTGTATTGTCCCATTGTGTGTGATTGGCTGCTGTATCCCGTGTCGCAGTCTTCCTTCTGGTCCCCTAGGGGAGTGTCCACCAGGTGGGAGACCTGCATAAATACCGGGCAGGTAGCCCTCAATAAAGTGAGAATTCCTGTTTAACCATTAATACGGAGCCTCGTCTCGTACTTGGGGGGAATTGCTACGTCAGAACATTCTCTTGCCTGTTCCAGGAAAGGAGGACTTCGTATGGTTCCAGTTCGGTGGATTCCAGCGGTTGTGGGTTGCTGTGCTCTTCGCCAGGGAAATCGCCCGAACGGTATTAACAATCGCTATACCGGGTTATACCGTAACAACTGGTGGCAGCAGTGGGATCGTTCATACAGCCAGAAGGACAGCAACAGAAGGCACCGTGGATTTTACAATTTGAGGGCAAAGCGTGTCCCAGTACAGCACCGGTATGGAACCACTAGTGGAGTATGATGAGGGTGTCATGGATGACCGAGATGCAGTCCGCAAAGGCATCTGGTACCAGGCACTGGGTATTGTGGAGTATCTGCGGGACGAGAGGCTCCCCAAGGACGAGCAGCGACAGCAGAAGCGAGTAGCCCTGCGGATGCCCTTCCTAGGAGAGCAGCCCCTGGAAGAGTGGGTAGAAGACCTGAAGCACCTGGTAAGGCGGGAGATGTGGCTGGAAGATGCCTACCAGGCACTCTGGTGGTATGAAGCTCGGTACCTACCCGGACAGCCGAGCATGACATGCCAGAGGGAGAGGAGTTTGATGGTCCTGGCTTGTTATGGGAGACTTTTTCAGAGCTGGAGTTTGGGAGCCCTACACAAGCCCGGTTCAGGGACCTCTTTGAGTGGCGGGAGAGCAGGTATGACTGGGGCGACACTCACAAAATTGAGCAAGACCTGGTCCACCTGGTGACCCGGGAGATGGAGCTGGAACAGGACTACCAGCAGCTGTTCCACTCCAGTGAGAGGGCTCAGCGAGAGAGCAGAGTGTCAGACCCAGGTCCAGAGCCCTTCAGCTGGGAGGATATTGTGGAGGTCTACTGGGAAGAACCCCAGGTGGCCGGTGGAGATGGGACCGAGGTCTCTCCACCGGTCCTGCAGGGAGTGGGAGCCCAGTCTCCATTCCCCAGCGGCAGGCTGAGTTACAGGGGGCAGAGACAGTCGGTCCTGTCCCCCAGCGGCAGAGTCAAGTGCAGGGAATTGGGAGCCCAGGCTCCATTTCCCATCGGCAGAGTGTCCAGCAGGGAATAGAGAGCCCAGTCTCCTTTCCCCAGCAGCAGGACACTGTATTGGGAGCGGAGACAGACGGTCTCCCTCCCCAGAGGCTGGAAGTATGTATGGGAGAGGAGCTTGTTACCCCCTCTCCCCAGCGGCAGAGCTAAGTTACAGGGGGCAGAGACAGTCGGTCCTGGCCCCCAGCAGCAGAGTGACTTACTGGGAGAGGAGATCCTTGTCCTCCCTCCCCATCGGCAGAGGGTCCGGCAGGGAATAGAGGCCCAGTCTCCTTTCCCCAGCAGCAGGACACTGTGTTGGGAGGCGGAGACAGTCGGTCTCCCTCCCCAGTGGCTGGAAGTATGTCTGGGAGAGAAGCTTGTTACCTGCTCTCCCCAGCGGCAGCCGGATTTTAAGGGAGTAGGGACAGTCGGTCCTGCTCCCCAGCGGCAGTATGTTTTGCAGGGAGAGAAGAGCATCGTCTCCATTCCCCATCGGCCGTGTGATTTACAGGGATTGGGAGCCCGGTCTCCATCCCCCAGCGGCAGTTTAACGCACCAGGGGAGACAGTAAGCCCCACAACAGTGCAGATGGGACCGTGGTCTCTGCACTCACAGCACAGGGGTAGGGACAGTCGGTCCTGTCCCCCAGCAACAGGGCCATTTAGCCAAAGGGAGACAGTCGGTCTCCCCACAGCAACATGGTGGTCTATCTAAAGGGAGACAGTCAGTCTCTCCTACAACAACAGAGCTGTGTATCTAAAGGGAGACAGTCGGTCTCCCCTACAACAACCAGGCTCCAACCAGGCTACTTCTGTGGTAGCGCTGGCACCAGGGCAGAGTACCGCTGGTCTCTGCCCACTCAGCAACCCACTCAGGCAGTCAGTCCCCCACACAGCCGTAGTGAGGCACATGGACATGGACAGGTTTATCCCTTGCTCAGGTGTAGTAGCCATTTATTGTGGGTGGGCTGTACTGCTGTTTCTGTTTTGTGGGTGGGCTGCTGGACTAACAAGGGCACTGACCGGCAGAAGGTCAGATACCCTGTTAGTCTGTTTGGAAAAGGGGAGATGTGTGGCGAAACCAACCGCGCCGCTGGGTTTTGGAGGGGACAGATTGCCAGCCTCTTGCCCCAGGATTATGGGCCCTCTCATCAGCCCACGCTAAACTTAAACCCCATGGCGATTTGACTGTGTTTGTGGCATCTGAGCGCTGTTTGGATATATTGAGCGCTCAGATCCAAGCCATCTGGGGATATGTTAAATGTCTGTGTGTACTGTAAAGGGTGGGACATGGTGTATTGAATAATGATGTCTGTCCTATTGTCCCCACGTGTGTATTGGCGATTTCCCTTTGTCCTGAGAGATAATTGAATGAGTCCTCGATTTTCTCCAGGACAGAAGACATTGTGTATTCTCCTGCCTGTGATGATTACATTAACCTGTGCAGGGTGATTGTATCACAGGCAGAGGGGAGGGATATGCTGGGGGTGTCTGTATTGTCCCATTGTGTGTGATTGGCTGCTGTATCCCGCGTCGCAGTCTTCCTTCTGGTCCCCTAGGGGAGTGTCCACCAGGTGGGAGACCTGCATAAATACCGGGCAGGTAGCCCTCAATAAAGAGAATTCCTGTTTAACCATTAATACAGAGCCTCGTCTCGTACTTGGGGGGAATTGCTATGTCAGAACGTTCTCTTGCCTGTTCCAGGAAAGGAGGACTTCGTATGGTTCCAGTTCGGTGGATTCGAGTGGTTGTGGGTTGCTGTGCTCTTCTCCAGGGGAATCGCCCAAACGGTATTAACCCTCGCTATACCGGGTGTGGTAAGGTGCAGGGTGCCGTCGTGGATGGCAGGTATGTGTCACCGAGGTTCATAGCCTCGGTGAGGTAAGAGCCCGTTTTTGTTGATGTCAGCAGCAGCTAGTGCTACTGACAGAGTTTAAATAGCATGGCTGCAAAGCCGATCCGGGCCGGCTCTTACCGGGAGCAGCTAAAGTGTAGGGTGGGTGGCTGCTCCCCACGACCCAGTCCTGGTTTTGGGCTGGGTTTAAAAGCTCAGCCAGCTCAGCAGCTGGAGGCTGTGATTATCCTGGAGCTGCTAACAGGGCTGAGGAGTTCTCTGTCCTGGAGGAAAGAGCTCAGCAAGGAGGTGTTTTGTTCCTGGCTACCTGAAGCTGGATTCTCCTGCGGCTGGGCCGACAGCGTGGTGCGAACCTGCACCTACACCTCCCAGGTGACTGAATCTGTGTTGGCCTGTTTTTGTTTTGCCACGTTATTTCCGTTGTGTGTGAACTGTCACCAAAGAGACTGTTTTTCATTTATGGTGTGCAAGTGTGAATAAAACACTGTTTGTTGCACAATCTGGACTCCTTGTTTTGCCTCTAAACTGCACCCGCACCGCTGTCTACCAGAGCGACTCCCACATTTGGTGTCGGATGCGGGCATGCGCAGTGAGGCTGGCGTGAACGCCGAAGTTTTGTTTTTCTAAAGTGCATGGAATATATTAAGCCAGCAAAGCTGCAAGCAGGAGTTTCTGGCAACATGGAGGCTGCTGTGAAGGCTCTCATAGAGGCTAACGTGCAGCAGCGGGAGACCAACCAACTACTGCTACAACATGTGATGGCGTTACAGGCGGCAGGAGCGTCCCACCACGTCCATGATGCCCGGAAGCGGTCCGTGCGGCGATCCCAAAAATGACCCCGCAGACGGCGTTGAGGCGTACCTGGCGGTTTTGAGAGGGTCGCCGTGAGGGAAAAGTTACCCCGTGACCAGTGGGCCGAGGTGGTTGCTCCGTTCCTGGCATCCGGACCCCAGCAAGTTTTTTTGATTTGGCAGACTGACCAGGCTGCTGACTATTCCACGGTGAAGGGGAGATCCTGGCCAGACTGGGGGTAAACGTGTTGGTCCGGGCTCAGCGGGTCCACCAGTGGGACTTCAAAGTGGCTGAACCCGCCAGGCCGCAGTACTATGAGTTGCTGCACAGGTTGCAAAAATGGCTGCAGCCTGAGGTTCTAAGTCCGACTGCTATGCTGGACCGGCTGCTGGCTGACATGTTTTGGAGGGCCTTGCCTTACCCCCTTCAACACTGGATCGGCCAGGTATCCCCCACCAATGCCCTTGAGATGGTCGACCTGGTGGAGCGATATGAGGCCACCAGAAACCTGCAGGGGGTTCTTTTGGGAGGGGGCCAGTCAAACCCCGGAAATCTCCACCCCAGTCCCGGCGGCCGGCCAAACCCGCCCGGGATGTACCTCTTGCAGATCCGTCCCCAGTGGTCTGCTGGC
Organism: Bufotes viridis; assembly: GCA_033119425.1. Lineage (NCBI taxonomy): Eukaryota > Metazoa > Chordata > Amphibia > Anura > Bufonidae > Bufotes > Bufotes viridis. The sequence continues at coordinate 432,758,096 of CM065592.1, forward strand.
AGTGTCGGGAGCCTGGACACATAAGGGCCAACTGTCCACAGTGGGGGAACCCATGGAGACTAATTATGGGTACCGGGCTTCCATGTATGCCCGGAGACTGTGTGCGACCGGCATCCCGGGACAATAGACAATCGTCATCTGTGCCAGGTGCAAGTCGGGGATAACCTGGCAGTGGCGCTGTTGGACTCAGGGAGCCTGGTAACCCTGGTAAGTGCTGCCCTGGTACAGCCCACCCAGTATACGGGCCGGACAGTGGGTGTGGTGTGCATACACGGAGACTTAAAGGACTATCCCACTGCTGTAATGTCTCTGTCCACGGCGGTCGGCACCTGGACTTGTGAAGTGTCGATCTCCACAAAGCTGCCCTATGAACTAATAATTGGGAGAGACTTCCCTGGTTTTCCGTCACTGTGGCCTGAGATGAAAGTGACTAATAGCCCTGAGACAGGGGCAACCCTAGCAGAGTGGCCTGATACCCCTGGAAGGCCAGAACCCTGGGAGCCCGAGTCTGAGGGGCCAGCGGTAGGGGTGACCACTGCTGCAGCGGTAGTGGGGGAGACAACCCCACTGAGTGTAATGGTGGGAGACACGGAGGACTTGCGACCGGGGCCTGAGTTGGCAGACCTCAATGTCTCCGGGGAAAATTTTGGGACCGCACAACACCGGGACCAAACCCTAACCAGGGCCTGGGAGAATGTGCTGGAAATTGATGGGAAACCCCAGAAACCAGGGGCTGAATTAATGTTCCCACGGTTTATTGTTCTGCAGGATATATTGTATCGGGTGAACCAAATCCGAGGTGAACCTGTTGAACAGTTGGTGGTGCCCACAGCGTATCGCAAGCTTGTCATGGAGCTTGCCCACCAACATGTTCTTGGGGGACACCTGGGGTGGCAGAAAACCCAGGACCGCATACTGCAGCGGTTTTATTGGCCCAGTGTGTTCAAGGAGGTAGAAAATTATTGTAAGTCCTGTCCAACCTGTCAGGTAACTAGCCCCCAGCCACATTTCCGTAGTCCTCTGGTACCTCTGCCAATTATTGAAGTACCGTTTGAGCGAATTGCTATGGATTTAATTGGGCCTGTACCAAAGTCTGCTAGGGGCCACCAACACATTCTGGTAGTTCTCGACTATGCCACTCGGTATCCGGAGGCGGTGCCTCTGCGACATACCTCAGCTAAGCTCATTGCCAAAGAGTTAATGGAGATGTTTTCCCGTGTGGGCCTGCCAAAAGAGGTTCTGACAGACCAAGGGACCCCTTTTATGTCCAAAGTAATGAAGGAACTGTGTAAATTGTTGCGTATAAAGCAGTTACGGACGTCCGTTTACCATCCGCAAACAGACGGTCTTGTTGAGAGGTTTAACCAAACTCTAAAGAATATGTTAAAAAGGGTGGTGTCTAGAGATGGGAAGGACTGGGACCTGCTTCTGCCCTATCTCATGTTCGCAGTGCGAGAGGTACCCCAGGCCTCTACTGGGTTCTCGCCCTTCGAACTGCTTTATGGCAGACACCCTCGGGGCCTGTTGGATATCGCCAAGGAAGCATGGGAACAACAGCCTGTCCCCACAAAAGTGTCATTGAGTATGTCACCCAGATGCAGGAACGGATAGAAAGGGTGTTGCCGTTGGTCCGGGAGCATATGGAGGCAGCGCAACAAGCCCAGAGTAGGGTGTATAATCGTCAGGCTCGGTGCAGGGCTTCAATCCGGGAGATCGAGTGTTGGTTCTGGTACCCACCCTTGACAGCAAATTCCTAGCTAGGTGGCAGGGCCCCTATGAGGTGGTCGAGAAGGTAGGGGAAGTAAATTACAAAGTACACCAGCCAGGCGGCGCAAGCCGGAGCAGGTGTACCACGTGAATTTACTTAAGCCGTGGAAAGATAGGGACACGGCCGACGACCACAGCCCCGGCCAGGGCTTCTAGGTGAAAAGGGTCCAGCCCCACAGTTCGAGGCCTGTGAAGCCGTAACCACGGTAAAAATTGCAGACAGCCTGTCTTCCACACAAGTTCAGGAAGTCAGGAGTTCCTCAGTCGGAACACGGATGTGTTCTCGGACCTCCCTGGCCGCACGTCTCTCATCCGACATGACATCGTCACTGAGCCTCAGGCCAAGATCCGGTTAAAACCATACCGGGTACCCGAGGCTCGGCGACGGGCCATCGCGGAGGAAGTGCAGTTAATGTTGAAGCTTCGATGTCATTGAGGAGTCGAAAAGTGAGTGGGCCAGTCCCATAGTCCTAATACCCAAGCCGGATGGGACGTTGCGGTTCTGCAACGACTTTCGCAAGTTAAATGAAGTATCCAAGTTTGACGCGTATCCCATGCCCCGAGTAGACGAGCTTGTTGAAAATTTAGGACAAGCCCGTTATTTTTCTGTGCTGGACCTCACTAAAGGGTACTGGCAGGTACCCTTAACGGAGGCGGCTAAGGAAAAACCGCGTTTGTTACCCCGCAGGGCCTGTATCACTACAAGGTGTTACCCTTTGGCCTGCATGGCGCCCCGCCACTTTCCAGAGGTTAATGGACATAGGTGCTGCGACCACATCGTCGGTACGCCTCGGCCTACTTAGATGATGTAGTCATCCACAGCACCGACTGGGAAAGCCATTTACCCAAGGTGCAGGCGGTAGTGGATGCCCTGAGGAAAGCTGGACTAACCGCCAATCCAAAAAAGTGTGCGATTGGGTTGGAAGAGACCAAATATCTGGGATATGTAATTGGGCGGGAGTCATCAAACCTCAGGTAACTAAGGTAGAGGCCATTCGTAGCTGGCCCCGACCGGTCACCACCAGGCAGGTAAAGTCGTTCCTGGGGATTGTAGGATACTACATGAGGTTTGTGCCCCACTTTGCCACAATAGCAGCGCCATTGACAGACCTGTTGAAGGGGCGAAAGTCTGGGAGGGTTAGCTGGAGTGAGAAGGCGGAGGAGGCTTTCTCCGCATTGAAGTCGGCCCTGTGTGGGTCCCCGGTTTTGGTGACACCCGACTTCAACAAGGAGTTTGTCGTACAGACCGACGCCTCGGAGGTAGGCCTCGGTGCGGTACTGTCGCAGGAGGTCAACGGGGAAGAACATCCCGTTGTCTTCCTGAGCCGTAAGCTCAGTCCCGCCGAGTCCAGATATAGTATAGTGGAGAGGGAGTGCCTGGCTATCAAGTGGGCACTCGAATCTCTCCGCTACTACCTGTTAGGGAGGAGGTTCCGTCTGGTGACCGACCATTCCCCCCTCAAATGGATGAGTCAGGCCAAGGAGAGGAATGCTCGGGTCACCAGGTGGTTCCTATCCCTTCAAAATTTCAAGTTCTCCGTGGAACATAGGGCAGGTCGCTTGCAGGGAAATGCAGATGCCCTTTCCCGCGTCCACTGCCTCACATGTGTCCACCCCCTCAGGGTTGAACAAAGGGGGGGGGGTGTGTGGTAAGGTGCAGGGAGCCGTCGTGGATGGCAGGTATGTGTCACCGAGGTTCATAGCCTCGGTGAGGTAAGAGCCCGTTTTCTGTTGATGTCAGCAGCAGCTAGTGCTACTGACAGAGTTTAAATAGCATGGCTGCAAAGCCGATCCGGGCCGGCTCTTACCGGGAGCAGCTAAAGTGTAGGGTGGGTGGCTGCTCCCCACGACCCAGTCCTGGTTTTGGGCTGGGTTTAAAAGCTCAGCCAGCTCAGCAGCTGGAGGCTGTGATTATCCTGGAGCTGCTAACAGGGCTGAGGAGTTCTCTGTCCTGGAGGAAAGAGCTCAGCAAGGAGGTGTTTTGTTCCTGGCTACCTGAAGCTGGATTCTCCTGCGGCTGGGCCGACAGCGTGGTGCGAACCTGCACCTACACCTCCCAGGTGACTGAACCTGTGTTGGCCTGTTTTTGTTTTGCCACGTTATTTCCGTTGTGTGTGAACTGTCACCAAAGAGACTGTTTTTCATTTATGGTGTGCAAGTGTGAATAAAACACTGTTTGTTGCACAATCTGGACTCCTTGTTTTGCCTCTAAACTGCACCCGCACCGCTGTCTACCAGAGCGACTCCCCACACGGGTTATACCGTAACAGGGGCACATCTGGGCATAACTACTGTGCAGGGGCACATATCAGGGCATAACCGATGTGACAGGGCACATATCTGGCATAACTACTGTGAAGTGGGCACATTTGGGCATAAGTGCTGTGCAAAGACACATATGAGGGCATAACCGCTGTGACAGGGCACATATATGGGCATAATTATTGTGAAGGGGCACATATCTGGGCATAATTACTGTGAGGGGGCACATATCTGGGAGTAACTACTGTAAGAGGGAACATATCTGGCCATAACTACTGAGAAAGAGGCACATATGTGGCCGTAACTGACGTGAAGAGAGCACATATCTGGGAATAACTACTTTGAAGGACTTGTTGCTTGAGAAAGGCTCTAGTATAGATCCGAAACGTTGTGCTTCCTGCATGGGTGAATAAACACTTCAACTTTTTTCATGTGAGTGTACTTTGAAGAGGCATATATCTGGGCATATCTACTGTGAAGGGGCACATATCTGAGCTTAATTATTCTAGGGAGCACATCTCTGGTCATAACGATTGTGAAGGGAAACATAACTGGCATAATTACTGTGAAGGGGGCACATCTGGGCATAACTACTGTGAGGAGGCACATATCAGGGCATAACTACTGTGAAGGGGCACATATCTGGGCATAACTACTGTGAAGGGGCACATATCTGGGCATAACTACTTTGAAGCGGCATATATCTGGACATAACTACTGTGAAGGGGCACATATCTGGTTATAACTATTGTGAAGGGGCACATAACTGGCATAACTACTGTGAAGGGGGCACATATCATGGCATAACTACTGTAAAGGGGCACATAACTGGGCATAATTAGTGTGAAGGGGGCACAAATTCATGCATAACTATTGTGAAGGGGAACATATCTGAGATTACTATGAAGGGGGCACATATCTGGGCATAATTACTGTTAAGATGGCACAAATCTGGGCATAACTATTGTGAAGGGGGCACATTTCTGGGCATATCTATTGAGAGGGGGCACATATCTAGGCATAATTACTGAGGGGGGCACATATCTGGGCATTACTACTGTAAAGAGGCACATATCTGGGCATATCTACTGTGAAGGGGGCACATCTGGGCATAACCCTTGTGAAAGGGGAAAATATCTGGACATAGCTACTGTGAAGGGGCCCCTATCTGAGCTTAACTACGGTGAGGAGGAACATATCTGGGCATGGCTAGTGTGTAGGGGCACATATCTGGGCATAGTTACTGTGAGGGGGCACATATCTGGGCACAGCTACTGTGAAGGGGCACATATCTGGGCATTACTACTATGAGGGCAAATATCTGGGCAAAACTACTGTGAAAGGCACATATCTGGCTTTAATTACAGTGAGGATGGCACATAGCTGGGCATAACTACTGTGAGGGGGCACATATCTGGGTATAACTACTGTGAGGTGCACATATCTGGCTATAACTACTGTAAGGACGGCACATATCTGGGCATAACTACTGTGAGGGGCACATATCTGGGTATAACTACTGTGAGGGGGCACATATCTGGGCATAACTACTATGATGGGGCACATATCTGGTATAACTACTGTGAGGGGCACTTATCTGGGCATAACTACTGTGATGGGGCACATATCTGGGTATAACTACTGTGAGGGGGGCACATATCTGGGCATAACTACTGTGAGGGGGCACATATCTGGTATAACTACTGTGAGGGGGCACATATCTGGGCATAACTACTGTGAGGGGTACATATCTGGCCATAACTATTGTGAGGGGGAAGAAAGGCGGACATAGCTACTTTGATGGGGCACATTTTTGGGCATAACTACTGTGAGGGGAACATATCGTGGTATAACTAATGTGAGGGACACATATCTGGGCATAACAACTGTGAGGGGCACATATCTTGATATAACTACTGTGAGTGGGCACATATCTGGCCATAACTACTCTGAGGGGGCACATATCTGGGTATAACTACTGTGAGGGGCACATATCTGGGTCTAACTACTGTGAGGGGGCACATATCTGGGCATAACTAATGTGAGGGGACACATATCTGGGTATAACTACTGTGAGGGGCACATATCTGGGGATAGCTACTGTGAGGGGGCACATATCTGGGCATAACTAATGTGAGGGGGCACACAACTATTTCCTGGCTGCAGAGAGCCTTTATAGTGGTGTAGAACACTGTGCCTTGCAGTAACACGCATAATGAGTCTGCCTCGGTGCAAATCGAATTTTTCCTGAAATTCGGATCGAATTCCACTTCGTCAGCTTCAATTCGCTCATCTCTAGTGGCAACCTTGTCTATAGCGCTAGGTGCACTGACTGAATATCATGTCTACAAGGTGAATGTGTGATCTAAAGGATCCGTACACACAAGAGACCTTATGTCAGGGGTGTAGGATCTACAAGGTCAGGAGCAGGAGAAATGGCACTGCCTTTATGTCAGAAGGACTGTCTTAAAGGGGTTGTTTCATTTCCGCAAATGGCATTTATCATGTAGACACAGTTAATACCAGGCACTTACTAATGTATTGTGATTCTCCATATTGTCTCCTTTGCTGGCTCTATTCATTTTTCCATCACATTATACACTGTGGCTGGCGCAGCACTATGAAGTGCCTTTTGCACTGTGGCATTAGAAGAATTTTGATATCTCTAACTTTTTCGTCCAAACAGACCGTCTGTTACTCTGCTTTAATTCTTCTAGCACCGTTCTATGTAAACAGTAGGCTTAAAGAGCACACCAAATACTTTAAATATCTTTTATATATAAAACTGCTACCTCCACAACAGATAGTCCATGTACAAAACACGTGTTGAATAAAATATCACTTGAATGGTGGTTCAACTTTTCAATCTTGTCATTCAACATAAAATGGTGGATATATTTCTCTCTTCAGTATCTGTACTCTCACTTTAAGTTATTTAAGCACTTTATGATCTCTCTGAGAGGTATATCTGAGGCTTAACCAATGGTTCTACTTGCTCTACTTGGTTTGCAGTTTGCTCTATACAATTGCTTTGGGCAGTTTGTTCTATATAATTGCAGATTGTTTGCTTTTTATGGCTTAGTATGATCTAGTACAAGCAGTTCGCAGATTGGTGGAACTGTGAGTAAACATACATAACTGATATACAGTTCTAATCATAATACTAATAATAGGAACATTATATAACTGTTCTAAAATACCTATTTTGGCCTCTTTGCTTTCATAAAACTCAGCTCTTGGTGGAGTACATGTCTGTTCAGCTCCTCTGATCTCTGGTGTAATGATTCAGCTAGGGGATTTCCCAGGTTGAGTGTGAGGCTGGCTCTGATTGGCCAAGACTCCTGCTCAGTGTGAGGCTGGCTGTGATTGGTTAAGACTCCTGCTCAGTGTGAGGCTGGCTGTGATTGGTTAAGACTCCTGCTCAGTGTGAGGCTGGCTGTGATTGGTTAAGACTCCTGCTCAGTGTGAGGCTGGCTGTGATTGGTTAAGACTCCTGCTCAGTGTGAGGCTGGCTGTGATTGGTTAAGACTCCTGCTCAGTGTGAGGCTGGCTGTGATTGGTTATGACTCCTGCTCAGTGTGAGGCTGGCTCTGATTGGCCAAGACTCCTCCTCAGTGTGAGGCTGGCTGTGATTGGTTAAGACTCCTGCTCAGTGTGAGGCTGGCTGTGATTGGGCAAGACTCCTGCTCAGTGTGAGGCTGGCTGTGATTGGTTATGACTCCTGCTCAGTGTGAGGCTGGCTGTGATTGGTCATGACTCCTGCTCAGTGTGAGGCTGGCTGTGATTGGTCAAGACTCCTGCTCAGTGTGAGGCTGGCTGTGATTGGTCAAGAGTCAAGACTCCTGCTCAGTGTGAGGCTGGCTGTGATTGGTTAAGACTCCTGCTCAGTGTGAGGCTGGCTCTGATTGGCCAAGACTCCTGCTCAGTGTGAGGCTGGCTGTGATTGGTTAAGACTCCTGCTCAGTGTGAGGCTGGCTGTGATTGGTTACGACTCCTGCTCAGTGTGAGGCTGGCTCTGATTGGCCAAGACTCCTGCTCAGTGTGAGGCTGCCTGTGATTGGTCAAGACTCCTGCTCAGTGTGAGGCTGGCTCTGATTGGTCAAGACTCTTGCTCAGTGTGAGGCTGGCTGTGATTGGTTAAGACTCCTGCTCAGTGTGAGGCTGGCTGTGATTGGTTAAGACTCCTGCTCAGTGTGAGGCTGGCTGTGATTGGCCAAGACTCCTGCTCAGTGTGAGGCTGGCTGTGATTGGTTAAGACTCCTGCTCAGTGTGAGGCTGGCTGTGATTGGGCAAGACTCCTGCTCAGTGTGAGGCTGGCTGTGATTGGTTATGACTCCTGCTCAGTGTGAGGCTGGCTCTGATTGGCCAAGACTCCTGCTCAGTGTGAGGCTGGCTGTGATTGGGCAAGACTCCTGCTCAGTGTGAGGCTGGCTGTGATTGATTATGACTCCTGCTCAGTGTGAGGCTGGCTCTGATTGGCCAAGACTCCTGCTCAGTGTGAGGCTGGCTGTGATTGGTTAAGACTCCTTCTCAGTGTGAGGCTGGCTGTGATTGGTTAAGACTCCTGCTCAGTGTGAGGCTGGCTGTGATTGGTCAAGACTCCTGCTCAGTGAGAGGCTGGCTGTGATTGGTTAAGACTCCTGCTCAGTGTGAGGCTGGCTGTGATTGGCCAAGACTCCTGCTCAGTGTGAGGCTGGCTGTGATTGGTTAAGACTCCTGCTCAGTGTGAGGCTGGCTGTGATTGGTTAAGACTCCTGCTCAGTGTGAGGCTGGCTGTTATTGGTTAAGACTCCTGCTCAGTGTGAGGCTGGCTGTGATTGGTTAAGACTCCTGCTCAGTGTGAGGCTGGCTGTTATTGGTTAAGACTCCTGCTCAGTGTGAGGCTGGCTGTGATTGATCAAGACTCCTGGGCAGTAACAACAGTTTAACTCTATGCTTTCTGTTGTTAATTCTGCTGTGTCATTGAGCTTACCCCACATTCATTCCGAACAAACACAGAACCAGAGATGGGTGCACGCTGCCGTCACACTAAACCCTCACACTGATGTTAAAAATTGAGAGTTAGTTCGACATATCCTACTAGGAGGACGTGTCTTAAGCCTCGGGCACCAGCGTCAAGGTCTCTCAAGTAGCCCGTGGGCCCTAACACTCACCTACCTGCGCCATATGGGCGATATCAGGGGCCAGTGGGCAATTACAGGAGCATTAGGACGACTCACAAACATCTCCTCTGTTACCTCCAGCATGTGGCCATGCTTGCAATGGGAGGTGGGAGGTGTCTATGAGCCCTACCCAAGACTGACTGATATAGCCCAAGGCCAAACAGGTGCACCCAAATGTGACCTGAAGATGAAAAACAGGCACATTTAAAATGGATCACCAAAGGTTATAGCCAATACTGGGCCACCATGAGCCCAAGTATCACAACTGTATAACACAACGCCTATGGCACATAAATCAAAACAACCTAAATAGAAGATACCAGACCGCGTATCATTGCAAAACACATTTTTATTACCATATTAAAAGGTGCATATAGCACATACAATAAAATACATAAGGGGGGTGCATAGATGGGCGGCATCCAAGAGGAGAGACGGAGGGGAGAAGGTCCGATAAACAGGTCAAATGTACAAAGTGCAAGTGCATGCAATCAAGGAAGTAATAACATCATACCCATACTGTGTCTCTCCTCCGGGATGACGCCAACCCCGACGTGCGTTTCGGCTGCAAGCCTTCGTCTGGGGGTCACCCCAGACGAAGGCTTGTGCCGAAACGCGCATCGGGGTTGGCGCCATCCCGGAGGAGAGACACAGTATGGGTATGATGTTATTACTTCCTTGATTGTATGCACTTGCACTTTGTACATTTGACCTGTTTATCGGACCTTCTGCCCTCCGTCTCTCCTCTTGGATGCCGCCCATCTATGCACCCCCCTTATGTATTTTATTGTATGTGCTATATGCACCTTTTAATATGGTAATAAAAATGTGTTTTGCAACATTTAAAATGGAGTTTATACACCTCCATACATATATATATAAACCATCAAAAAACGTGGTGATAAGGAAGCAGGATGCGCTCATACCCATATGCAGTTGTGCATATGGGTATGAGCGCATCCTGCTCCTATCCACGTTTTTGATGGTTTATCTATATATGTATGGAGATGTATAAACTCCATTTTAAATGTGCCTGTTTTTCATCTTCAGGTCACATTTGGGTGCACCTGTTTGGCCTATGGGCTATATCAGTCAGTCTTGGGTAGGGCTCATAGACACCTCCCACCTCCCATTGCAAGCATGGCCACATGCTGGAGGTAACAGAGGAGATGTTTGTGAGTCGTCCTAATGCTCCTGTAATTGCCCACTGGCCCCTGATATCGCCCATATGGCGCAGGTAGGTGAGTGTTAGGGCCCACGGGCTACTTGAGAGACCTTGACGCTGGTGCCCGAGGCTTAAGACACGTCCTCCTAGTAGGATATGTCGAACTAACTCTCAATTTTTAACATCAGTGTGAGGGTTTAGTGTGACGGCAGCGTGCACCCATCTCTGGTTCTGTGTTTGTTCTGAATTCTTGCCACATCCACATAAATTTCATCTTATGTAGGATGTCCATTGTCGTACTTGTAGTCCGTTGCTGGCATCATCCATTGTATGCATTTTTTGCTGGTGATTGCCATTAGCAACGGACTACAAGTGCAGGATGTGCTCCCCTACAGAAATGCACAACTGCATATGGGTATGAGCGCATCCTGCTTCCTTATCACCACGTTTTTTGATGGCCCACATTCATTCCACCGAATCCCAAAGGCCTATTATATTTCTGCTTCTGTGAACACAATATATAATGGTTACATGACATCCAAAACATGAAGCCACAGTAAATAACTCTGCTTTTGTCTTTAACATATAAACATATGAACTGTATTAACCCCTTAAGGACCGGGGGTTTTGGGATTTTTGCGTTTTTGTTTTGCGCTCCCTGCCTTCCAAAAGCCATAACATTTTTATATTTCCGCTCACATAGCCATATGACAGCTTATTTTTTGCGGGACAAGTTGTACTTTTTAACGCTACCATTTATTTTTGCATGTGATGTAGTGGGAAACGGGAAAAAAATTCCAAATGGGGTGAAATTGCAAAAAAAAAGCAATTTCCCCACAGTTTTACGGGTTTTTAAATTACAACGTTCGATTTGCGATAAAACTGACTGGTTAATTTTATTCTTCAGGTCAGTACGAATCCGGCAATACCTAATATGTATAGTTTTTCTTGCGTTTTGATAGTGAAAAAAAATTAAAAGTGGGAATTTTTTTATTTTATTTTTTTGTCGCCATGTTTTGACCCCTATAACTTTTTTGTAATTATGCGTACGGAGCAGTGTAGGGGCTCATTTTTGCAGGGCAATCTGAACTTTTAATTGATACCATTATGGGGTGCGTATGATGTTTTGATCACTTTTTATTCATTTTTTTAGGAAATGAAGCGTCCAAAAATGGCGAATTAGCCATTTGGACGCTTTCTTTCCGTTTTATGTTTACCGTATGGTGAATATTTTTAATATTATTATAGTATGGGCGTTTTTGCACATTGCGACACCCATTATGTGTAATTTTTGATTTTTGATTTATTTTATTTTCATTTTGGGGAAAGGGGGTGATTTGAATTTTTATATTTTTTTGTTTAATTTTTATTTTTTAAACTTTTTTTTTTTTTTTTACCACTTTCTTATAGTTCCCATAGGGAACTATAAGATGCAATCATCAGATTGCTATTCTCATATATTCCAATGCAATAGCATTGGAATATATGAAAAATACATATTTCCTATGGAGCCTATTACAGTCATAGGCTCCATAGGAATACTATGTAGTACCCTAGGTTTCATTCACAGAAACCTAGGGTACTACATGCATGCTCCGGCTCCCCCTTGTGGCCATCAGGGAGCCGGAGCAAAACCAAGTGAAACTTTCGGTTTTTGCGCGATCAGATGCCGTGGTCAGGATTGACCACGGCATCTGAGGTTAAATGTCCGCGATCGGCATCGCTGCCGGTCGCGGACATGAGCTGCGGGTGTCAGCTTGATGAATCAGCGTTTACCCGCAGCTCGGGCGCCCGCTCCGTGCGGGAGCGGGCGCCATCTTTAAAGTGCGGACGAAGGGCGTACATGTACGCCCTTCGTCCTTAAGAGGTTAAGGTTATTGTCAGGTCTAGCTGTATATACATGTAAGTCATATTAGCAACCTAGAACAGGTCTAAGCTGGCCGGCTAGATACACGGCTCGTTTCCTTCATTACAACCACTCTGTAATCCAGCAGCGATGGTCGTGCTTGCACACTATAGGCCTCTCTGGTGGCCAGAACCGTCGCAGTACACATAGACACGCATGCGCAGCAGCTAACATCACCCGCCACCTCATATGTGCGCTCCAGCGGAGGTCACAACTAGAGATGAACGAATCGAAGTTAACAAAGTGGAATTCGATTCGAATTTCAGGAAAAAATTTGATTCGCACCGAAGCCGAATCTCCTCACGCTTCGTGGTAACGAATTGCATTGTTTCCTAAAATGGCTGTTACACGTGTGAGGACATGTAGAAAGGAACTCTGGTAAGGCGGGATCACCCATAATGCCATGCATGCAGCCAATCATCAGCCAGCCCTGTGACGTCACAGCCCTATAAATAGTGTCAGCCATCTTAGATTCTGCCATTTACCAGCGTACTTAGTGCAGGGAGAGACGTGTCTGCAGGCGCTAGGGACAGTGATAGGAAAGACTGGATTGTGGTGAAAAAACGATTTATAAGTTCAGGGAAAGGATAGGAAGGAATCGTTCCACAGCATTTATGTAGAACAGGGTTCAGTCGGGGAGGTTACAGCCTGGGGAATAGGAACAATCCTATTACACCTTGCTGCACTGACTGGGAACCCAAACTGCCATTATACAGCTCTGTAATTCCAGCAAACCGTTCTTGTTATTAGGGTGCAAGTGCTGAGTGATACCGCCATTAGCAGGGCTTATTACAAGAAAATATTTCTACAGTATGTCTTATTTGCCCTTGTGCGGTGCAGTTAGGCTACTTTCACACTAATGTTTATTGCAGCTTCGTCATAGATCTGCAAAAACACTTCCGTTACAATAATGCACCCGCCTGCATCCGTCATGAACCGATCCGGTTGTATTATGTCTTCTATAGCCAGGACGGATCCGTCTTGAGCACCATTGAAAGTCAATGGGGGACGGATCAGTTTTCTATTGTGCCAGATTGTGTCAGAGAAAACGGATCCGTCCCTATTGACTTACATTGTGTGCCAGAATGGATCCGTTTGGCTCAGTTTCGTCAGGCGGACAGCGAAATGCTGCAGGCAGCCTCCAGAGCGGAATGGTGACGGAACAGAGCCAAACTAATGCATTCTGAGCGGATCCTTTTCCATTCAGAATGCATTAGGGCAAAACGGATTCGTTTTGGACCGCTTTTGAGAGCCCTGAACGGATCTCGCTAACGGAAAGCCAAAATGCTAGTGTGAAAGTAGCCGTATATGTTGTAAAGCCCTTTTTGTCGTGTATTAGTGGCAAAAGAAAAATATATTTCCCTTTGTGCGGTGCAGTGATATATTCCAAAGGCCAGTTTGCCGTGTATTAGTGGCGAAATAAAAATATATTCGCAGTTTAGTGTTGCACTTATCTGTTGAAAAGGCTTTTGTGTTGTGTAAAAGTAGAAAAAAATTAGGCTGGATGTTAGATGAGGCATTAGTTTATATTTTGGCCAAATTATGTAAGCCACCCACCACTTCACGGTTGCCTCTCGAGTGGTCCCTAACATTAATTCTTACCTTTTATGGGCCATATCAGCCACACAAAACCCAGGGAGTGCAGGTGCAGCATGCATGCCAGATACACTCTGCTTGTAACCCCGTCTGGTGCCATACAGCGTTCATCAGATCAAGGGATGCAAATACCAACATGCATGCTGAGCCCACTAGTACTTCTCCTGGAACCAAATGGCTTCTGGTAAGTTCTATAAAGCAGACTCAGTTTTATACTGACTTTAAAACCAGCCTACAGGGCGGATTCACTAGTCAGGTGTGCATGACTGCATGGAGGTCACCACGCCTCCCATATATGCTACAAAGGAAAAAAAATGGAGATTGCAGTCAGCACAACCCAATACGCAGGTGCACGTTGCTATGAGTGTATCTGGCATGCATGCTGCACCTGCACTCCCTGGGTTTTGTGTGGCTGATATGGCCCATAAAAGGTAAGAATTAATGTTAGGGACCACTCGAGAGGCAACCGTGAAGTGGTGGGTGGCTTACATAATTTGGCCAAAATATAAACTAATGCCTCATCTAACATCCAGCATATTGGCAGGACGGAGCTCTAGCTGCAGTGTGCCATTGCACCTTTGTTTTTACGTTTGTATGTGTATTTCACCATAGCAACGTGCACCTGCGTATTGGGTTGTGCTGACTGCAATCTCCATTTTTTTTCCTTTGTAGAAAAAAATTAGGGCCTAATTGCCGTTCAGAGGTGCAGTGATATATTTTAAAACCCAGTTTGCCGTGTATTAGTGGCGAAATAAAAATATATTCGCCGTTCAGCGTTGCACTTATCTGTTGAAAAGCCTTTTGTGTTGTGGAAAAGTGGAAAAAAATTAGGGCCTAATTGCCATTCAGCGGTGTAGTGATATATTCTAAAGCCCAGTTTGCAGTGTATTCGTGGCGAAATAAAAATATATTAGCCGTTCATCGGTGCACTTAGCTGTTGAAAAGCCTTTTGTGTTGTGCAAAAATAGAATTTTTTTTTGGCCTAATTAGGGCCTAATTGCCGTTCAGAGGTGCAGTGATATATTTTGTCATTGTGCCACTCTGTGGACTTCTCATGCTGTTCTCACCCTCCCCACTTCATGACTGGTCCACTATTTTGCCTTTCGGCCCTTCTTCTGATCTGTCAGAAGGAAGGAAAAACGAGATGCACAACGGATCCTGTCTGTGTAGCAGCTGTAAGGCCTGTGTGGTCCCATCAGATTTGGCTTGTGATTTGGTAGCCAAAAGCAGGAGTGGGTAGAAAACACAGAAGACATGCAAGTATTCCATTCACGTGTCATCTCTGTTTTGGATCCACTCCTATTTTTTTTTGGCATTAGCAATAATGATGGATTACTGACAAAATGTTGACCGAGTGAAGGCGGATGCTCCACAGACAGGATCCGTTTTTTGGGGGTTATTGTTCTGATGGATCAGAGGAAGGGCAAAATAATCAGTGACGTCAACATAAACTTACTGCTGACCCCCTCTCCACTCTGTCGGGGGCTCCACTTGTATAAGCGTTACATCTATGTGGAATCAGCTGACGACGGTGTAAAAGGAGTGCGCTTCTTCTTGACGCTAACATCGACCTGTAAGGCTGAGTTTATACTTTGGTCAGTTTTGGCCCCGTGACCCCCCAAATAAGTGAAGTGTGCTGTGATTCTAAGAGCGACGCCTGTCATCTGCATGTCATACGGACTCAGTATTATTTCACTACCACAGCAGACTCCCTATGCGTGTTACTGCCAGGCACAGTGTTATACACCAATATATATGCTCTCTGCAGCCAGGAAATAGACGTTTTTTAACGCAATTCGCCGCAAATAAATTCAGACCGAACCGAACTTTCCCCCAAAAATTCGGCGAACCGGCGAATCAAATTTTTTAAAAATTTGCTCATCTCTAATCAGAACCATGGAAATGAGCCGTGTATGCTGTAATGGAAAATGAATCCAGCCAGCAAAGGAGGCAATATGGATAATCCCAATACATTAGTAAGAGCCGGGCATTCACTGCGTCTACATGATAAACGCCACTCGCAGAAGTGAGAGTACCCCTTTAATGTATATTGAAAGGTCAGATACCTTCAGAAACTCTAAGGTCCTGTTTCTTCAACATCAAGGTCCCAAAAAGGGCCAGAGAACAAGTAATGCGTCTCGCTCGGTGGATCAGAGGATCTATTGAGAAGAGCTACCAGTTTCATCCGACACCCTACCTGCTCCACCGCCATGTCCTGGGCTGCACGGGGCACGTGCCAAATCTGTAAATGCTGCCACATGGTCAACGTCTTCACCCTTGATGAAGGATCACAGGCTGGACATTCTCACTCCATAGAATATTGAAGGGGGTCTTCTGTCCCACCCACTTGGACACTTCTTTGTAGGCGCTATTCGCGACTGCGCTGCCGTAAAACAATTTCCATTTCCTGTAGCCCTTTAATAAATGTAATATTGCTTTATTAAACCCACCGTCTCCGTCCTGCTGCTCAGCTTTATAGGGTCCACGGTGATTCCTTCATTGATCGATCATTACTTCTTATTAACCTGTCTCTGTCTACTTATGTATGTGGCAGTTTTCGTGGCAGTTTAGTCAATTTGTCCATGAACCAGGAGGCTCGGGATGAGCAGTGCAGTTTTCTACCAGAGTAAAAGCTTCCCTTAAGGGATTACTGGAGGTTGTCTCTGTCGGCCGTCATTATAAATGAGACCCCCACCTTCCCGTTCTGTGTATGCAGCCCATATTTCCAGGCCTCACATTATCCAGGTTATAATGAGCTCAGGTCTACGATTATTGTGGGGGGCTGCAAAATGTGGCCGGTTCCCCCCCTTAGATGTAAAATCAACACAAAACAACCTTTGTGAAGGCTGAAGCCACAGATATTTACTGCTGCAGAAAATAAAGCCCACAGGACGTTCCGGGGACCCACAGACCTCACCCCAGATCCAGACCCACAGTCATCACCCGAGGGAGATGATGGCATCCTCTCAGGGGTGAGTTACAATTTCTCCTGTGATAAGTGGTGCCAGAGGTAATGACTGCCGCTTATCCTCCTCTCTCCATAGAAGCATATGCAGACGTATCTGTGTCACACATCTACAGGGGATTCGGGAATATTCCAATATCCATCCTCCACAATCTGCATCCCTTTTGGCAGCTGATGACATCATCCTGATGGTCCAGTGACATCACTGAGATATCTGACACCTGCGGAAGATCTGGACTCTTCATGGCCATGACTCCTGGTTTCTTCCCTTTCCATTCCAGATTTGTCTGGTGGGAATTTGGTGGGGTCAGCGCTTTGCACCTGAAATCCCCCTACACCACAGTATCTATTTAAAGGTGTTCTGTTCCCCTCCCCCGATCTCTTCTTCCTTGGGATAGTTATATTAGGTTAGGGTCTCTGCTGTGATTTCACATCCCCTGCGTGATACGGCTCCTGTCGATATGCGGGGCGTATTATGTAGGCGTACGGAATTTTAGGCTTGTTCACTTTGTGTAGTTTTTTGTATCACTTTTACCATCCATTAGCCTGGACTTTGCGCAGGTGGAGTTGTAGTCGTAGATGTCCTTGTGTCCTACCTGCATCATGTGTAGATGACCTGCTGTGTGGGGACGGGGCCAAACCACATGGAATTCTGGGCCACAGCACTGGTAATAATAGCTGGTAAACACAGAGGGCGCTGCCGATTATAGCTGCTGCTCTGTGGGGGTCGCTGGTTACGAATGGTTACAGTCTGTGCGGTGATATCCATCCACCACTGAGAAATATGTGCAGCTCCGGGTCCTCTGTGAGTCACAGGTCCTGTCCACCGGGGCCCGTCTACCGGCAGTGCTGCTTGTGCCATGAAATCTGTGACATTCCTAGGATTAGTCCTCATCATGGACTGTGCCGCTATATCTGCCAATAGTGTGTGATCTATGTGTGCCGTCAGTGTGTGATCTATATCTGCCGTCAGTGTGTGATCTATATCTGCCGTCAGTGTGTGATCTATGTGTGCCGTCAGTGTGTGATCTATGTGTGCCGTCAGTGTGTGATCTATATCTGCCGTCAGTGTGTGATCTATGTGTGCCGTCAGTGTGTGATCTATATCTGCCGTCAGTGTGTGATCTATATCTGCCGTCAGTGTGTGATCTATATCTGCCGTCAGTGTGTGATCTATGTGTGCCGTCAGTGTGTGATCTATACAGTGGAGGAAATAATTATTTGACCCCTCACTGATTTTGTAAGTTTGTCCAATGACAAAGAAATGAAAAGTCTCAGAACAGTATCATTTCAATGGTAGGTTTATTGTAACAGTGGCAGATAGCACATCAAAAGGAAAATCGAAAAAATAACTTTAAATAAAAGATAGCAACTGATTTGCATTTCATTGAGTGAAATAAGTATTTGAACCCCTACCAACCATTAAGAGTTCTGGCTCCCACAGAGTGGTTAGACACTTCTACTCAATTAGTCACCCTCATTAAGGACACCTGTCTTAACTAGTCACCTGTATAAAAGACACCTGTCCACAGAATCAATCAATCAAGCAGACTCCAAACTCTCCAACATGGGAAAGACCAAAGAGCTGTCCAAGGATGTCAGAGACAAAATTGTAGACCTGCACAAGGCTGGAATGGGCTACAAAACCATTAGCAAGAAGCTGGGAGAGAAGGTGACAACTGTTGGTGCGATTGTTCGAAAATGGAAGGAGCACAAAATGACCATCAATCGACCTCGCTCTGGGGCTCCACGCAAGATCTCACCTCGTGGGGTGTCAATGGTTCTGAGAAAGGTGAAAAAGCATCCTAGAACTACACGGGAGGAGTTAGTTAATGACCTCAAATTAGCAGGGACCACAGTCACCAAGAAAACCATTGGAAACACATTACACCGCAATGGATTAAAATCCTGCAGGGCTCGCAAGGTCCCCCTGCTCAGGAAGGCACATGTGCAGGCCCGTCTGAAGTTTGCCAATGAACACCTGAATGATTCAGAGAGTGACTGGGAGAAGGTGCTGTGGTCTGATGAGACCAAAATAGAGCTCTTTGGCATTAACTCAACTCGCTGTGTTTGGAGGAAGAAAAATGCTGCCTATGACCCCCAAAACACCGTCCCCACCGTCAAGCATGGGGGTGGAAACATTTTGCTTTGGGGTGTTTTTCTGCTAAGGGCACAGGACAACTTATTCGCATTAACGGGAAAATGGGCGGAGCCATGTATCGTGAAATCCTGAGCGACAACCTCCTTCCCTCTGCCAGGAAACTGAAAATGGGTCGTGGATGGGTGTTCCAGCACGACAATGACCCAAAACATACAGCAAAGGCAACAAAGGAGTGGCTCAAGAAGAAGCACATTAAGGTCATGGAGTGGCCTAGTCAGTCTCCGGACCTTAATCCAATCGAAAACCTATGGAGGGAGCTCAAGCTCAGAGTTGCACAGAGACAGCCTCGAAACCTTAGGGATTTAGAGATGATCTGCAAGAGGAGTGGACCAACATTCCTCCTAAAATGTGCGCAAACTTGGTCATCAATTACAAGAAACGTTTGACCTCTGTGCTTGCAAACAAGGGTTTTTCCACCAAGTATTAAGTCTTTTTTTGTTAGAGGGTTCAAATACTTATTTCACTCAATGAAATGCAAATCAGTTGCTATCTTTTATTTAAAGTTATTTTTTCGATTTTCCTTTTGATGTGCTATCTGCCACTGTTACAATAAACCTACCATTGAAATGATACTGTTCTGAGACTTTTCATTTCTTTGTCATTGGACAAACTTACAAAATCAGTGAGGGGTCAAATAATTATTTCCTCCACTGTATGTGCCGACAGTGTGTGATCTATGCATGCGGTCAGTGTGTGATCTATATATGATGTCAGTGTGTGATCTATGTGTGCCGTCAGTGTGTGATCTATGCATGCGGTCAGTGTGTGATCTATGTGTGCCGTCAGTGTGTGATCTATATCTGCCAATAGTGTGTGATCTATGTGTGCCGTCAGTGTGTGATCTATGTGTTCCGTCAGTGTGTGATCTATGTGTGCCGTCAGTGTGTGATCTATGTGTGCCGTCAGTGTGTGATCTATATGTGCCGTCAGTGTGTGATCTATATCTGCCATCAGTGTGTGATCTATATGTGCCATCAGTGTGTGATCTATATCTGCCGTCAGTGTGTGATCTATGTGTGCCGTCAGTGTGTGATCTATATCTGCCGTCAGTGTGTGATCTATGTGTGCCGTCAGTGTATGATCTGTGTGCCATCAGTGTGTGATCTATATGTGCCGTCAGTGTGTGATCTATGTGTGCCATCAGTGTATAATCTATATCTGCCAATAGTGAGTGATCTATATGTGCCGTCAGTGTGTGATCTATGTGTGCCGTCAGTGTATGATCTATGTGTGCCGTCAGTGTATGATCTGTGTGCCATCAGTGTGTGATCTATATCTTCCGTCAGTGTATGATCTATGTGTGCCGTCAGTGTATGATCTATATCTGCCAATAGTGTGTGATCTATTTGTGCCGTCAGTGTGTGATCTATGTGTGCCGTCAGTGTATGATCTATATCTGCCAATAGTGTGTGATCTATGTGTGCCATCAGTGTGTGATCTATGTGTGCCGTCAGTGTATGATCTATGTGTGCTGTCAGTATGTGATCTATGCATGCGGTCAGTGTGTGACCTATGTGTGCCGTCAGTGTGTGATCTATATGTGCCAATAGTGTGTGATATAAATGTGCTAGCAGTGTGTGATCTATGTGTGCCGTCAGTGTATGATCTATATGTGATGTCAGTGTGTGATCTATGTGTGCCGTCAGTGTATGATCTATATGTGATGTCAGTGTGTGATCTATGTGTGCCGTCATTGTGTGATCTATGTGTGCTGTCAGTGTCTGATCTATGCGTGCCGTCAGTGTGTAATCTATATGTGCCGTCAGTGTGTGATCTATGTGTGCCGTTAGTGTGTGATCTAAATGTGATGTCAGTGTGTGATCTATGTGTGCCGTCAGTGTATTATCTATATGTGCCAACAGTGTATGATCTATATGTGCAAACAGTGTATCATCTATATGTGATGTCAGTGTAAAATCTATATGTGCCAGCAGTGTGTGATCTATGTGTGCCATCAGAGTATGAGCTATATGTGAAGTCAGTGTGTGATCTATATGTGTCAGCAGTGTTTGATCTATATATGCAGTCAGTGTATATCTATACGTGCCAGAAGTGTATTATCTATATGTTTCAGCAGTGTATTATCTATATGTGTCAACAGTGTATGATCTATATGTGCCAGCAGTGTATGATCTATATGTGCCAGCCATGTATGATCTATACGTACCAGAAGTGGATAATCTATATGTTTCAGCAGTGTATTATCTATATGTGCCAGCAGTGTTTGATCTATATGTGCCTTCAGTGTATGATCTATATGTGCCAGCAGTGTATTATCTATATGTGCCAGCAGTGTATTATCTATATGTGCCAGCAGTGTATGATCTATATGTGATGTCAGTGTGTGATCTATATGTGCCAGCAATGTAGATCTATATGTGCCAGCAGTGTATGGTCTATATGTGCCAGCATTGTGTGAGCTATATGCGCCAGCAGTGTATGATCTATATGTGATGTCAGTCTATGATCTATAGGTGCAAACAGTGTATGATCTATATGCGACATCAGTATATCATCTATATGTTCAAGTACTGTATAATCTATATGTGCCAGCATTGTATCATCTATATGTGACAGCAGTGTATGATCTATATGTGACGTCAGTGTGTGATCTCTTATGTGACGTCACTGTGTGATCTAATGTATATGTGGAGTCAGTGTATAATCTATATGCGACATCAGTATATCATCTATATGTTCAAGTACTGTATAATCTATATGTGACAGCAGTGTGTGATCTATATGTGACAGCAGTGTATGATCTATATGTGACGTCAGTGTGTGATCTAATGTATATGTGGAGTCAGTGTATAATCTATATGTGAAGTCAGTGTACGATCTATTATATATGTACACACCGCCTCCATTATTTTCATTATTCTGTTATACTCCTATAATGGATAAGAACAACAGAAATAAAAATGTGAACCCAGAGGTGCCCCTGCCCATGTACAGATACACAGGGTGCGGAGGATCTGTATGCCTTCCTCCTCTCCCTGGGGGCTCTCCGCTCTTCCCCCACGCCCCACTTTCTTCTTTTCCACAATGGCCACCGGAGAGTGGGAGCTGCTTCACCCTAGAATATCTCATGGCTCTATCTGCTATACAGCCACAGATATTCTGGATTGAAGCAGCCTGAGATTCAGCCATTAATAGCAGTGACTTATCTTATACTTCCTTTCAGACCTACTCATACCGTCCGGCAAATAACAGGAGATTCTAATTTAATATCGATACCAGGCAACCCTACCTTCACTCCACATAGATGAGTAGTGAGCACCCCTAATTGTGGCTCTATAATCTGCTTAGAGTAAGGTACCACTAGTGGTAGTTATATAATCTGTATGTAGTGAGCTCCCTCTAGTGGTGGCTGTATAATCTGTATGTAGTGAGCTCCCTCTAGTGGTGGCTGTATAATCTGTATGTAGTGAGCTCCCTCTAGTGGTGGCTGTATAATCTGTATGTAGTGAGCTCCCTCTAGTGGTGACTGTATAATCTGTATGTAGTGAGCCCCCTCTAGTGGTGGCTGTATAATCTGTATGTAGTGAGCCCTCTCTAGTGGTGACTGTATAATCTGTATGTAGTGAGCTCCCCCTAGTGGTGGCTGTATAATCTGTATGTAGTGAGCTCCCTTTAGTTGTGGCTGTATAATCTGTATGTAGTGAGCCCTCTCTAGTGGTGACTGTATAATCTGTATGTAGTGAGCTCCCCCTAGTGGTGGCTGTATAATCTGTATGTAGTGAGCTCCCTTTAGTTGTGGCTGTATAATCTGTATGTAGTGAGCCCCCTCTAGTGGTGGCTGTATAATCTGTATGTAGTGAGCCCTCTCTAGTGGTGGCTGTATAATCTGTATGTAGTGAGCTCCCTCTAGTGGTGACTGTATAATCTGTATGTAGTGAGCTCCCTCTAGTGGTGGCTGTATAATCTGTATGTAGTGATCTCCCTCTAGTGGTGACTGTATGATCTGTATGTAGTGAGCTCCCCCTAGTGGTGACTGTATGATCATTATGTAGTGAGCTCCCTCTAGTGGTGGCTGTATAATCTGTAAGTAGTGAGCTCCCTCTAGTGGTGGCTGTATAATCTGTATGTAGTGAGCTCCCTCTAGTGGTGGCTGTATGATCTGTATGTAGTGAGCTACCTCTAGTGGTGGCTGTATAATCTGTATGTAGTGAGCTCCCTCTAGTGGTGGCTGTATAATCTGTATGTACTGAGCTCCCTCTAGTGGAGGCTGTATGATCATTATGTAGTGAGCTCCCTCTAGTGGTGACTGTATAATCTGTATGTAGTGAGCTCCCTGTAGTGGTGGCTGTATAATCTGTATGTAGTGAGCTCTCTCTAGTGGTGGCTGTATAATCTGTATGTAGTGAGCTCCCTTTAGTGGTGGCTGTATAATCTGTATGTAGTGAGCTGCCTCAAGTGGTGACTGTATAATCTGTATGTAGTGGGCTCCCTCTAGTGTTGGCTGTATAATCTGTAAGTAGTGAGCTCCATCTAGTGGTGGCTGTAAAATCTGTATGTAGTGAGCTTCCTCTAGTGGTGGCTGTATAATCTGTATGTAGTAAGCTCCCTCTAGTGTTGGCTATATAATCTGTATGTAGTGAGCTCCCTCTAGTGTTGGCTGTATAATCTGTATGTTATGAGCTCCCCCTAGTGGTGGCTGTATAATCTGTATGTACTGAGCTGCCTCTAGTGGTGGCTGTATAATCTGTATATAATGAGCTCCCTCTAGTGGTGACTGTATAATCTGTATGTAGTGAGCTCCCCCTAGTGGTGGCTGTATAATCTGTATGTAGTGAGCTCCCTCTAGTGGTGGCTGTATAATCTGTATGTACTGAGTTGCCTCTAGTGGCGGCTGTATAATCTGTATGTAGTGATCTTCCTCTAGTGGTGACTGTATAATCTGTATGTAGTGATCTCCCCCTAGTGGTGACTGTATAATCTGTATTTAGTGAGCTCCTTCTAGTGGTAGCAGTATAATCTTTATGTAGTGAGCTCCCTCTAGTGGTGGCTGTATAATCTTTATGTAGTGAGCTCCCTCTAGTGGTGGCTGTATAATCTGGATGTATTGAGTTCCCTCTAGTGGTGGCTGTATAATGTGTATGTAGTGAGCGCCCTCTAGTGGTTGCTGTATAATCTGTATGTAGTGAGCTCCCTCTAGTTGTGGCTGTATAATCTGTATGTATTGAGCTCCCTCTAGTGGTGGCTGTGTAATCTGTATGCAGTGAGCTCCCCCTAGTGGTGGTTGTATAATCTGTATATAGTTAGCTCCCACTAGTGATGGCTGTACAATTGGTGTATAGTGAGCTCCCTCTAGTGGTGGCTGTATAATCTGTATGTAGTAAGCTCCCTCTAGTGGTGGCTGTATAATCTGTATGCAGTGAGCTCTCTCTAGTGGTGGTTGTATAATCTGTATGTAATGAGCTCCCTCTAGTGGTGGCTGTATAATCTGTATGTAATTAGCTCCCTCTAGTGGTGGCTGTATAATCTGTATGTAATGAGCTCCCTCTAGTGGTGGTTGTATAATCTGTATATAGTGAGCTCCCTCTAGTGGTGGCTGTATAATATGTTTATAGTGAGCTCCCTCTAGTGGTGGCTGTATAATCTGTATGTAGTGAGCTCCCTCTAGTGATGGCTGTATAATCAGTATATTGTGAGCTCCCTCTAGTGGTGGTTGTATAATCTGAATATAGTGAGCTCCCTCTAGTGGTGGCTGTATAATCTGTATGTAGTGAGCTCCCTCTAGTGGTGGCTGTATAATCTGTATGCAGTGAGCTCCCTCTAGTGGTGGTTGTATAATCTGTATATAGTGAGCTCCCCCTAGTGGTGGCTGTATAATCTGTATGATGTGAGCTCCCTCTAGTGGTGGTTGTGTAATCTGCATGTAGTGAGCTCCCTCTAGTGGCAGCTGTATAATCTGTATGTAGTGATCTCCTTCTAGTGGTGGCTGTATGATCATTATGCAGTGAGCTCCCTCTAGTGGTGACTGTATAATCTGTATGTAGTGAGCTCCCCCTAGAGGTGGATGTATAATCTGTATGTAGTGAGCTCCCTCTAGTGCTGGCTGTATAATCTGTATGTAGTGAGCTCCCTCTATTGGTGGCTGTATAATCTGTATGTAGTGAGCTCCCCCTAGTGGTGGCTGTATAATCTGTATGTAGTAAGCTCCCTCTAGTGGTGGCTGTATAATCTGTATATAGTGAGCTCCCTCTAGTGGTGGCTGTATAATCTGTATGTAGTGAGCTCCCTCTAGTGGTGGCTGTATAATCTGTATATAGTGAGCTCCCTCTAGTGGTGGCTGTATAATCTGTATATAGTGAGTTCCCTCTAGTGGTGGCTGTATAATCTGTATATAGTGAGTTCCCTTTAGTGGTGGCTGTATAATCTGTATATAGTGAGCTCCCTCTAGTGGTGACTGTATAATCTGTATGTAGTGAGCTCCCTCTAGTGGTGGTTGTATAATCTGTATGTAGTGAGCTCCCTCTAGTGGTGGTTGTATAATCTGTATGTAGTGAGCTCCCTCTAGTGGCGGCTGTATAATCTGTATGTAGTGAGCTCCTTCTAGTGTTGACTGTATAATCTGTATGTAGTGATCTCCCTCTAGTGGTGGCGGTATAATCTGTATGTAATGAGCTCCCTCTAGTGGTGATTATATAATCTGTATGTAATGAACTCCCTCTAGTGGTGGCTGTATAATGTGTATGTAGTGAGCTCCCTCTAGTGGTGGCTGTATAATCTGTATATAGTGAGCTCCCTCTAATGGTGACTGTATGACCTGCCTGTAAGTAGTGAGCTCCCTCTAGTGGTGGCTGTATAATCTGTATGTAGTGAGCTCTCTCTAGTGGTGGCTGTATAATCTGTATGTTGTGAGCTCCCTCTAGTGGTGACTGTATAATCTGTATGTAGTGAGCTCCTTCTAGTGGTGGCTGTATAATCTGTATGTAGTGAGCTCCCTCTAGTGGTGGCTGTATAATCTGTATGTAGTGAACTCCCCCTAGTGGTGGCTGTATAATCTGTATGTAGTGAGCTCCCTCTAGTGGTGGCTGTATATTCTGTATGTAGTGAGCTCCCTCTAGTGGTGGCTGTATAATCTGTCTGTAGTGAGCTCCCCCTAGTGGTGGCTGTATAATCTGTATGTAGTGAGCTCCCTCTAGTGGTGGCTGTATAATCTGTATGTAGTGAGCTCCCTCTAGTGGTGGCTGTATAATCTGTATGTAGTGAGCTCCCTCTAGTGGTGGCTGCATAATCTGTATGTAATGAGCTCCCTCTAGTGGTGGCTGTATAATCTGTATGTAGTGAGCTCCCTCTAGTGGTGGCTGTATAATCTGTATGTAATGAGCTCCCTCTAGTGGTGGTGGCAGCCAAACAAAATCTTATACAGGGGATTTGAAACTCTGTTTCTGTATCAGGAGTCTAGTCCCCATTAAAGGTAAATTATAATATTTTGTACATGCAGAATCCTGGACATAACAAAAAAATGATGTTCAAATCTGAGGACGAAATCCTCAATGTGAGGAATATCTGTTCTTATTATTACTAGAATTTTTGCCTCCGAAACAGCGACATAATGCAAAGATGCTCACAGGAATCCCTCCAGTAGTCACTCCTGTCAATGATGAGACGCTATCAATCTGTGCCGGGTGGAGGATCAAACAGCATTGTTTCCAGAAGAATCCCTGCCCAGGGTGTGACAGGTCAGAGGCCTCAGCAGTGGTCGGTGCTTTGCACAGGTTGTCAGGGGCCTCATCAGTGCTCAGTGCTTTGCAAAGGTTGTCAGGGGCCTCATCAATGGTTGGTGCTTCGCACATGTCAATGGCAGTGAAGGGGTTAAGCCCAGCCATCCTGTATCTGGGTCTGTGGACTCGAGTTTCAGCCAATGCTACGTGTCTGCGGCTGCGTCTGCACAGGATAAGAGCAACAAGATGGGCATTGTGTCGCTGGCTGGTAACACGGTCCCTTGTCTCCCGCAGACATGAATACACCAGGAAGGGAGAACGAGACAAAACGGCTTCTCAGCAGAATGACCCCTTTATGTCCCTGCCAAATGCCCAGGAGAAGACGCTGCAAATTAACCGTATTCCGCAGAGCGGACATGGCACCGAGAGTGGGAGTCGTGGTGCCGAGCCCGGGAAGAAATGACTGCACCGACCAAACACCTGCCCCGTACCATCCCAAACATGGGCACCGCACAGTACCACTTCTCCTGTCCTGTATACCGGGTGTAATCCTCAGTATCTGCTCTTATTCTGTATATATACACTGCACAGTACCACTTCTCCTGTCCTGTATACTGGGTGTAATCCTCAGTATCTGCTCTTATTCTGTATATATACACTGCACAGTACCACTTCTCCTGTCCTGTATACCGGGTGTAATCCTCAGTATCTGCTCTTATTCTGTATATATACACTGCACAGTACCACTTCTCCTGTCCTGTATACTGGGTGTAATCCTCAGTATCTGCTCTTATTCTGTATATATATACACTGCACAGTACCACTTCTCCTGTATACCGGGTGTAATCCTCAGTATCTGCTCTTATTCTGTATATATATACTGCACAGTACCACTTCTCCTGTCCTGTATACCGGGTGTAATCCTCAGTATCTGCTCTTATTCTGTATATATACACTGCACAGTACCACTTCTCCTGTCCTGTATACTGGGTGTAATCCTCAGTATCTGCTCTTATTCTGTATATATATACACTGCACAGTACCACTTCTCCTGTCCTGTATACTGTGGTGTAATCCTCAGTATCTGCTCTTATTCTGTATATATATACACTGCACAGTACCACTTCTCCTGTCCTGTATACTGGGTGTAATCCTCAGTATCTGCTCTTATTCTGTATATATATACACTGCACAGTACCACTTCTCCTGTCCTGTATACTGGGTGTAATCCTCAGTATCTGCTCTTATTCTGTATATATATACACTGCACAGTACAACTTCTCCTGTCCTGTATACTGGGTGTAATCCTCAGTATCTGCTCTTATTCTGTATATATATACACTGCACAGTACCACTTCTCCTGTCCTGTATACCAGGGTGTAATCCTCAGTATCTGCTCTTATTCTGTATATATACACTGCACAGTACCACTTCTCCTGTCCTGTATACTGGGTGTAATCCTCAGTATCTGCTCTTATTCTGTATATACATACACTGCACAGTACCACTTCTCCGTCCTGTATACTGGGTGTAATCCTCAGTATCTGCTCTTATTCTGTATATATACACTGCACAGTACCACTTCTCCTGTCCTGTATACTGGGTGTAATCCTCAGTATCTGCTCTTATTCTGTATATATATACACTGCACAGTACCACTTCTCCTGTCCTGTATACCGATTGTAATCCTCAGTATCTGCTCTTATTCTGTATATATATACACTGCACAGTACCACTTCTCCTGTCCTGTATACTGGGTGTAATCCTCAGTATCTGCTCTTATTCTGTATATATACACTGCACAGTACCACTTCTCCTGTCCTGTATACTGGGTGTAATCCTCAGTATCTGCTCTTATTCTGTATATATATACACTGCACAGTACCACTTCTCCTGTCCTGTATACCGGGTGTAATCCTCAGTATCTGCTCTTATTCTGTATATATACACTGCACAGTACCACTTCTCCTGTCCTGTATACTGGGTGTAATCCTCAGTATCTGCTCTTATTCTGTATATATATACACTGCACAGTACCACTTCTCCTGTCCTGTATACTGGGTGTAATCCTCAGTATCTGCTCTTATTCTGCATATATATATACACTGCACAGTACCACTTCTCCTGTATACTGGGTGTAATCCTCAGTATCTGCTCTTATTCTGTATATATATCACACTGCACAGTACCACTTCTCCTGTCCTGTATACTGGGTGTAATCCTCAGTATCTGCTCTTATTCTGTATATATATACACTGCACAGTACCACTTCTCCTGTCCTGTATACTGGGTGTAATCCTCAGTATCTGCTCTTATTCTGTATATATATACACTGCACAGTACCACTTCTCCTGTCCTGTATACCGGGTGTAATCCTCAGTATCTGCTCTTATTCTGTATATATATATACACTGCACAGTACCACTTCTCCTGTCCTGTATACCGGGTGTAATCCTCAGTATCTGCTCTTATTCTGTATATATATACACTGCACAGTACCACTTCTCCTGTCCTGTATACCGGGTGTAATCCTCAGTATCTGCTCTTATTCTGTATATATATACACTGCACAGTACCACTTCTCTGTCTGTATACCGGGTGTAATCCTCAGTATCTGCTCTTATTCTGTATATATATACACTGCACAGTACCACTTTCCTGTCCTGTATACTGGGTGTAATCCTCAGTATCTGCTCTTATTCTGTATATATATACACTGCACAGTACCACTTCTCCTGTCCTGTATACCGGGTGTAATCCTCAGTATCTGCTCTTATTCTGTATATATATACACTGCACAGTACCACTTCTCCTGTCCTGTATACTGGGTGTAATCCTCAGTATCTGCTCTTATTCTGTATATATACACACTGCACAGTACCACTTCTCCTGTCCTGTATACCGGGTGTAATCCTCAGTATCTGCTCTTATTCTGTATATATATACACTGCACAGTACCACTTCTCCTGTCCTGTATACCGGGTGTAATCCTCAGTATCTGCTCTTATTCTGTATATATATGACACTGCACAGTACCACTTCTCCTGTCCTGTATACCGGGTGTAATCCTCAGTATCTGCTCTTATTCTGTATATATATACACTGCACAGTACCACTTCTCTGTCCTGTATACTGGGTGTAATCCTCAGTATCTGCTCTTATTCTGTATATATATAACACTGCACAGTACCACTTCTCCTGTCCTGTATACTGGGTGTAATCCTCAGTATCTGCTCTTATTCTGTATATATATATACACTGCACAGTACCACTTCTCCTGTCCTGTATACTGGGTGTAATCCTCAGTATCTGCTCTTATTCTGTATATATATACACTGCACAGTACCACTTCTCCTGTCCTGTATACCGGGTGTAATCCTCAGTATCTGCTCTTATTCTGTATATATATACACTGCACAGTACCACTTCTCCTGTCCTGTATACTGGGTGTAATCCTCAGTATCTGCTCTTATTCTGTATATATATACACTGCACAGTACCACTTCTCCTGTCCTGTATACTGGGTGTAATCCTCAGTATCTGCTCTTATTCTGTATATATATACACTGCACAGTACCACTTCTCCTGTCTGTATACTGGGTGTAATCCTCAGTATCTGCTCTTATTCTGTATATATATACACTGCACAGTACCACTTCTCCTGTCCTGTATACTGGGTGTAATCCTCAGTATCTGCTCTTATTCTGTATATATATATACACTGCACAGTACCACTTCTCCTGTCCTGTATACTGGGTGTAATCCTCAGTATCTGCTCTTATTCTGTATATATATACACTGCACAGTACCACTTCTCCTGTCCTGTATACTGGGTGTAATCCTCAGTATCTGCTCTTATTCTGTATATATATACACTGCACAGTACCACTTCTCCTGTCCTGTATACTGGGTGTAATCCTCAGTATCTGCTCTTATTCTGTATATATATACACTGCACAGTACCACTTCTCCTGTCCTGTATACTGGGTGTAATCCTCAGTATCTGCTCTTATTCTGTATATATATACACTGCACAGTACCACTTCTCCTGTCCTGTATACTGGGTGTAATCCTCAGTATCTGCTCTTATTCTGTATATATATACACTGCACAGTACCACTTCTCCTGTCCTGTATACTGGGTGTAATCCTCAGTATCTGCTCTTATTCTGTATATATATACACTGCACAGTACCACTTCTCCTGTCCTGTATACTGGGTGTAATCCTCAGTATCTGCTCTTATTCTGTATATATATACACTGCACAGTACCACTTCTCCTGTCCTGTATACTGGGTGTAATCCTCAGTATCTGCTCTTATTCTGTATATATATACACTGCACAGTACCACTTCTCCTGTCCTGTATACTGGGTGTAATCCTCAGTATCTGCTCTTATTCTGTATATATATACACTGCACAGTACCACTTCTCCTGTCCTGTATACTGGGTGTAATCCTCAGTATCTGCTCTTATTCTGTATATATATACACTGCACAGTACCACTTCTCCTGTCCTGTATACTGGGTGTAATCCTCAGTATCTGCTCTTATTCTGTATATATATACACTGCACAGTACCACTTCTCCTGTCCTGTATACTGGGTGTAATCCTCAGTATCTGCTCTTATTCTGTATATATATACACTGCACAGTACCACTTCTCCTGTCCTGTATACTGGGTGTAATCCTCAGTATCTGCTCTTATTCTGTATATATACACTGCACAGTACCACTTCTCCTGTCCTGTATACTGGGTGTAATCCTCAGTATCTGCTCTTATTCTGTATATATATACACTGCACAGTACCACTTCTCCTGTCCTGTATACTGGGTGTAATCCTCAGTATCTGCTCTTATTCTGTATATATATACACTGCACAGTACCACTTCTCCTGTCCTGTATACTGGGTGTAATCCTCAGTATCTGCTCTTATTCTGTATATATATACACTGCACAGTACCACTTCTCCTGTCCTGTATACTGGGTGTAATCCTCAGTATCTGCTCTTATTCTGTATATATATACACTGCACAGTACCACTTCTCCTGTCCTGTATACTGGGTGTAATCCTCAGTATCTGCTCTTATTCTGTATATATATACACTGCACAGTACCACTTCTCCTGTCCTGTATACTAGGTGTAATCCTCAGTATCTGCTCTTATTCTGTATATATATACACTGCACAGTACCACTTCTCCTGTCCTGTATACTGGGTGTAATCCTCAGTGTGCTGGAGCCAGTCGGCAGGTGTGGTTGTGTTTGGAGGAGCTGCTGATTGCTGACAAGCTACCAGGGATTTTTCCACCTTTCCCAGCCCAGGCCCTGCCTCTCCCCAGGGAGGTGGTGGGGTCCTGGGCAATGAAGCGACTGAAGACCCAGGATCCTACTTCCCGGGGTAGGCCGGCGGGAGGTAGGGGAGGTGAGCTACCGGCCTCAGTTCCATCTTCCGCCCGGGGTCAGAAGATCTTCCAGGAGTCGTGGTGTAGCGGCCCCTGCAGCCCCGGAGGTGAAGCCGTGTCCATCGCCGGCAGTTCCAGGAGGGCGGACGGTAGCCCTCAAGAGGTACGCAGAGTGCTCCTGGGGGTGGGCCGGGCTCGGTTGAGGCTGACTGGGGCACCATGAAGTCCCAGGAACTAATCACCGTTTACAGCTCCGGATCACGGCCTACCTCCGGGAGTATGAGGAAGCGAACAGGACCCTCAAGAAGATTAGGGAGAACCTGAAGCTTGAGAGGCGAAGGTGGACAAGCGGCGAGAAAAAACAGGCCAGAAATAACAAATAAAATAAAAGGCCTAAAAGCCATAATTAAAGAGCTGAAAAGAAAGAATGGCGTCCATTCTGGAAAACAGCGGTCCCTTTAAGGAAAAGCTCAAGAACGACGCAAGAGTTTAATGAAATGGCTGGAAGCCAAAAACAGCAGGAAGATGACTCCAGTAGTGAGGAGGAAGAGTCGGACATGGGGGGCAACCTGCGGAACTGGTATCACCACAGGTATCCCGTCAGAGCAGGTATGCCTGCCCCCACTAGTTCCGATGAGGAAGGGAGTTCGGTGAGAGCAGCGGAGTTGGGGGGCAACTTATGGCGAAATCGCCACCTGGAGTCCCCCAAAATACGTGATGACATCTGCTTTGGTAATGAATTACCTGAAGATGAACCAATGGGAAAGAGGAGGAAGAAAAAGCCAGTGAAGCCAGAGGTGAGGTATGTCTATGTGACCCACCCTGCGTGCCCTGGGCAAAGTGAAAAGCCAGCTCAGGGCACGAACCCCTCATCCTCCTGGCCCGGTCTCTGCTGTGGGACCGGTGCGTAGGAGTGGGGAGAAAGAGCGCGACAAAGATGGCGCAGGGCGCCGTCCCTGTTTGCGGTAACAGGGGCGGTGAGGAGAAGCAGGAGGGGTCAGACAGGAAGGCTCCCAGGACGGGCGGCGAAGGGGACATGGCTGGTGGTCAGGTGGCTCCGACCACCTCTGCTAGGGCACTGGACAAGTGCCAGGTGGAGGCTGCAAAGACTGTTAAAAATGTGTCCAGCATGAAGATGCCGGACAAAACAAATAGTGTGACCTCTGTCCCCTCTGGCCCAGTAGTGTGTGTGGGGGAGGGGAGAGTGTGACAGTGGCCACTGAAGAAGTGGTCACTTCTAGTAGTGTAAATACTGTTTCTGTTAGTGGTGTTGCTCCGGGCCCTGATGGAGGGGTGAATGTTGGAGGTCGGCCGGCCACTGTACAAGTGGCTGGTGCGCCTCATGTAGCCCTTTAGAGGGGTCTGGAGTGGCACCTGCTGTAGATAGGTCTGGGGGGGAGGGGTGGGCCCGGTTCGGCTGCCCCTCCTGCGTCGGTTACGCCTGGCAGAGGTTATGCTGGTGTGGTCGCCGGCGCAGGGGAGAGGCGGTCCCCATTGTCCTCCCCATTACCAATGTCTGGTGACGGTAACTTGCAGCGGCAACTTCTTGAGGCTCTTAGGAGAGGGAGAATTCCATTACAGTAGGGGGCAGCAGGTGGATCTATCCTTCTGGATAGACAGGCATGGCGTGCGTGCCTTCCGAGAGCAAGGCGGGGCGAGACCACCTGGTCCTCACCCACAACCGGCCCGGGTCAACCAGACGGAATGTTGTCTGTCTGAAATGGAGAGGCAATGAAGCGTGCCCTACCAGGAAGAGGGTGGCAGAGCTTCTCTTTCAGATGGGCATCAGGGCATGTGACATCTTTGCCCTGATACATCCGTATGGCACCCGGGAGTTTGATGTCAGTTTTGCCCGGCCAGAGGGTCTTGAACTTTTCTGGTCTGGGTATGAACTGGCAAAAGACCAGCCGGACTGGCAGGGGTTTTTCGTGCAGCGATAACCCGCCAGAATGAGGTCAAGAAAGTGACCGTTCTGACCCGTAACGAGTCACTTTCTTGTGTTGACATCTTGACCTGGTTGAGCAGGTGCGGGGACGTCCAGGGTCTTCCTAGCAAGAACCTGGATGAGTTTGGCATCTGGTCGGGTGCCTGGGCGTTTCAGATTAAGTTGAAACATTCAGGAGGTCGGTTTCCCACATACCATCATCTGCTTTCCTTGGTCGGGATAGGATCATGGTGTTCTACAGGGGGCAGCCTAAGCTGTGTTACAAGTGCGGCAGCCCTTCGCACTTCAGCGCCAGCTGCCAAGTGCAGAGGTGCGCGTTGTGCGAGGGTGAAGGTCATCTAGCTGCATCTTGTGGGCAGATTAGATGCAACCTGTGTGGTGAGCTAGGGCACCCGTTCAGTCGTTGCCCACGCTCTGTCGCCAACGTGGCTCGTGCACGCGGAGGTGAGCCGGGAGGCCCCCACCGCCCGAGCGAGTGCTGGCGAAGGTGACAGGGCAGTGGGGTCGATGAAGAGAAAGACGGCCCGTCCCAGCAGAGACGGAGGGAGGCGTCAAATGGAGAGGGGACAGGTGGAACCCCGTCCTGGGGTGATGCCTGCGCCCTCCCAAGAGAATGCCTCTCCTAGAGCTGAGACCCTGGGGGATAACGAGGTGAATGAGGAACTCAGGAGACTAGACCGTCCCGAGGTGACTCTGTCCTCTTGCTACGAGAGTGCAACAGAGGGAGTGTGACAGAGTCTAAAAGAACAAGAAGGAAACGTCTGACCAAAAAAATCTAGCCCGACCAGAGTGGCTGCGGAAGGCGAAGCCAGCTCCCCCTGGACCTCTCTAATCCTGACTCTCTTCCCCTGGATCTTTCCAACCGGTACCTCATCTTGGATGAGATCTCCGCCTCCTCTTCTTCTGGGGAGGAGGTCGAGAGGTGAGGAGCCGGAGGGGCAGAGAAGGAGCCTCTGGAAGGGCCCGCGCCCCCTCCAGTGAGGATGCAAGGTCCTCGGGAGGTGGGGCGGGTCCAGACACTGCGAATGGGAATGACAAGGGTGGTGCGAAGGGGGAGGCGGTGGTGACTAATGAGATGGACACCACTGTCTCTCTCAAAAGAAATCGTGCCACCTTAGGGAGTAGCCCGGGAGGGTAAGAAGAAGAATGGGAAGGGAAGGAAGAAGGCCGTCTAACTTAATCACTCTGTATGGCGGCACTCACTCCGTTGACCCTGGCGACCATTAATGTCGCCAGTATTAAATCCGGATGCGGCTAGGTTTGCAGCCTTTGATTTTCTCAGCCGGGTTGAAGCTGATATTTTATTTTTGCAAGAGACCAGGCTGCCAGATTTAGCGGCTGTATATAAAGCAAAAAGGAGTGGAGGTGTGGTCCATCATATTGGTCTCTTGCGGCTGAGCCGTATAGCGGAGTGGCGGTCCTTTTACCGCACCAGTAGAAAGCCGACGAGTGATTGAGTTAGAAATGGGGAGGTGTTTGATTTTAGATGTCCTCATGAAGGGTCAAGAGCTTCGCCTGATAAACATCTATGGTCCCCAAACCAAGCGGGATCGGAAGCATCTCTTTTGAGGATCAAACCTTTCCTTTTTACGAGTCGGCAGGTGGTCTTTGGCGGGGACTTTAATACAGTCACAAGGTCCCAAGACCGGGAGGCGCCAGAGACCGGCTGGCTTATGATAGTGTATCCCTGAATAGCATAGCTAGCGAGGCTCGCCTGGTGGATGTCCACATTAGGCACACCCCAGGCCACGGGGGTTTCACTTATTATAGAGGTAGTCAGATTAGGTCTAGAATAGACAGGTTTTATTTAAAGGAGGAGACTACTTTTTCACCTTTAAAGGTGGTAGAGGTGGAATTCTCCGATCACTGTATGATTATGTTCTCTTTGAATGTTGCAGAATCCCCCAAATGGGAAGAGGCTATTGGAAGCTAAATTCGGCCCTCCTGGAGGAAGCAGAGGTGAGACAATCCTTTGAGGACTTCCTTCAGACTCAGGTAGAGTTGCTGGATCTTTGTGACACTAAGTCGGAGTGGTGGGAGATATTCAAAGATCGGGTGGCAAAATTCTTCCGCCAGCTCTCGAGCCTCAGGTCCCTGGACAAGTATCGCTTGTATCAGGGTCTGAGGAGGAAACTCGAACAACTGGTCTCGACTGGAGGTAGCCGAGAGGATATCTCCAGGGTGAAATCTTTGCTTAAGAGGTGCCAGTACGATAGGCACACATCTTTGGTTTTTGAGAGGGATTTCGGGAAGTACCGCTCGCCCGACCCTTACAGAAACTGTAAGATGTCAGTGAAAAGTAAGTTGGTGACGGGACTGAGTCGATGGTACGGGATCTCTGGATAGGTCCAGATCAGGGATCTTGGAAATCGTCAAGTCCTTCTACTCGTGCCTCTTGAGGAAGAAGGATCTGAATCGGGACAGAATTTCGGCTTTCCTGGCTGAAACCATCCCTGAGTCAAGAGTAGACCTTTCTCTTGGCGTTTTGATAGAAGAAATCAGAGAAGAGGAAGTCAGCCTGGCGATCGAAGGGCTTGCCCTAAAGAAGTCGCCAGGCCGGATAACTTAACATCCGAGTTTTATAAGACCTTTAAGGACTTCTTGGTTCCCCTCTTGACTAAGGTATTAAATGAGTGCCTATCCTCGGGTGCTCTGCCGAGGTCAATGAGGAGGTCAGCTCTGATCCTTATATCAAAGGGTAAAGATCCGAGCCGTATTGAGAATTGGCGTCCCATAGCGCTTCTCAGTACGGACAGAAAGATCCTGGCCAAGATACTGTTTAATCGGTTGGTGCAGTTTGCACCCGGCTCCTTCGGAGACCCAACATTGCTCAGTTCCAGGCCGAAGCACGTTTAGTGCTGTACTCGGTGTCCGAGAGGCAGTGGAGCAGGGTAGAGGCGGGTAACTGGAAGGGGTACATGCTGGCCTTAGATCAGGCAAAGGCTTTTGATCGGGTTAACCACGAGTACCTCTGGTCAGTCCTTCTGAAATATGGCCTGCCGGGGGTTTGTCGATTGGTTAAAGATCTTGTATGCAGGGGCAGAGAGTTTCCCGCTGGTGAGCGGTTGGTCTGGCAGCCCTTTTGAGGTCGGGTCTGGAGTCCGCCAGGGTTGTCCATTGAGCCCGCTCTTATACGTGTTTGCGATTGATCCTTTTATTAGGAGGATTGATCGTGGGCCGTTAGCGGGAGTCAGGATGAGTCTGGAGGAGCCAGAAGCCACTCTGAGGGTGGTGGCTTATGCCGATGACGTCACTGTTTTCGTGTCCTCGGGAGGGGAGGCGGAATACGTGATGTCGGAGGTAGAACAGCTACTCGGAAGTCTCCGGGTCCGTGATTAACCGGGATAAGTGTGAGAGTCTCTGGCTGGGAGGGGTGATCCATCTTTCGGTCTCCCGGACACCCTCCCAGAGCCCCAGTCGTCAGCCAAAGTCCTAGGCGTTCAATTCGGCCATGGGGATTATCCCACCCAAAATTGGGATAGCAGGCTTAAGATCGCTGCTCAGAAGGTTGACCAGTGGAAGGGTTGGTCTTTGACCCTCAGGGAAAGGGTGAGCCTGATCAAGACTTACCTTCTCCCTTTGCTTATCTATTTGGCCAGTGTATGTGTCTTGCCAGAACCTCTCTGGACTCGGGTTTACAGTCTGTTCTTCCAACTGTTATGGGGGAATAGGCTGAACCTAGTCAAGAGAGAGGTGACATACCGTACGAGGAGACTAGGGGGTTGGGTATGGTCAACCCCGTGGTGTTCCTTGTGAACACCTTTGTTAAGATCAACCTGGCAAACCTCTGGAAAGAGAGGGCTCCTCCGTGGGTAGTCTCTTGCAGGGGTTGGTTTCGGCCTTTCTTCCAGGAGTGGGAGACAGGAGGGCAAGTGAAGGATTTGCGTACACCTCATGGATATCTTCCGGCTTATGTCACCCGATTCTGAAGGTGATCCGCCGGTGGGGTTTGGGAGTGAGGGAGATCAGGACCCAGTCAAGGAGATCCCTTGACGAGAGGGTCTTGTTGACCCACTTCCAAAAGCCCCTGGCCCTTAAGGATTGCCCAAGCCGGGATCTAGACAAGGGGTTACAGTTGTTAAATTCGGCAAGGATCCCCTTGAAGTTTTGGGACTTGGCTTGGCGCTGCTTTCACGGGAAGCTGTATGTAAGGGGCAACTTGAGGTATAGGAACTCTGATGAAAGGGGTTGTCCCGGGAGGAGTGTGGCGACATACTGGAAAGTATGGAGCACTTCCTGCTTCAGTGTCCCTTTAATACAGAGGTATACAAACGGGTGGGTGCATCCATTGGCTGGCCTAGGCTAGCCAACCTCTCCTATGCGGAGTGGGCTTATGGAGCATTCAAAGGTTTGGGAAGAAGGGACCCATGCACAGCTTTTATAGTTAGCATAGTGGTCAGGTACTTCACATGGAGCGCACGGTGTTTAGTTTCAACCCAGCAGAAAGTCCTCCCTGTGGAAGAGGTGTGTAGGAACATTCTCGGTGACCTGGTGAAGGTTCGCTCTCTCGAGTGCGAAAGGGTGGAGTACGGATGGGGTCTCTTACCTCTGGAGAGGCTTCACCTTCGATGTGCCTTAGCCTCAGTAGCACTTTTCCTGGTGTTGGGCTGAGGCTTTCACACTAGGTTTTTGTTTTGTATTTAAGATGAGTTTTTGAAGAAAGGTTTGCAAATGACTGAACTTGGGCCTTCGGGTGTATTTTGATATTGGTTTGTATAGATTTATGTTTGTTTGTATAAGTTGTATATAT
Source organism: Bufotes viridis (assembly GCA_033119425.1). Classification (NCBI taxonomy): domain Eukaryota; kingdom Metazoa; phylum Chordata; class Amphibia; order Anura; family Bufonidae; genus Bufotes; species Bufotes viridis. Next base: position 432,796,851 of record CM065592.1, read on the forward strand.
TGTATGATAGGGTAAGTGGGTGTAGTTAGGTTGGGTGGGATGGGGTGGGGGGGTTCATATTTTTGTGTGGGGAGGCCTGCATCCAGCCCTGGACTATGCGGACATAGGAGGACATGAGGCGAGGGGCTGGGTGTGGGTGGTGGAGGAAGGGCTGGCCTCATGGAGGGACAAGAGGCGGAGGTTGGCCCTGGGTGAAGGTGATGGGATAGATAGATTGGTAGGGGTAGTATAGGTTTGTAATTTCTTATAATATGTGTGTGTTTAAAAAAAAAAAAAAAAAAAAAAAATTTAAAAATAAATAAAATTAAATTGGAAAAAAAAATGTATTGTTATATTATGATTGTTTAATTTTTGTTTATTATTATTTATTGTGACAAGTTGTCATTTATTTTCTGTTAGAAACAATTTGTATAAATTTGTATATAGTCGGGGTTCAGCCGGATCGGATGTTTAGGTTCGGCTAGGTTTCATTTTCTCTTTTGTAGTAGGTATGAATGAGAGTCTGCGTGTAGCTGGGCCAGTAGGGTGAGTGTATATACGTTATTCCTTGTTTTATATCTTGTTTGGAAATTTTTATGGCAAAGTTTTTGTATTTTTGTATAAAATTAATAAAGAGTTCCTCAGTATCTGCTCTTATTCTGTATATATATACACTGCACAGTACCACTTCTCCTGTCCTGTATACTGGGTGTAATCCTCAGTATCTGCTCTTATTCTGTATATATATACACTGCACAGTACCACTTCTCCTGTCCTGTATACTGGGTGTAATCCTCAGTATCTGCTCTTATTCTGTATATATATACACTGCACAGTACCACTTCTCCTGTCCTGTATACTGGGTGTAATCCTCAGTATCTGCTCTTATTCTGTATATATATACACTGCACAGTACCACTTCTCCTGTCCTGTATACTGGGTGTAATCCTCAGTATCTGCTCTTATTCTGTATATATATACACTGCACAGTACCACTTCTCCTGTCCTGTATACTGGGTGTAATCCTCAGTATCTGCTCTTATTCTGTATATATATACACTGCACAGTACCACTTCTCCTGTCCTGTATACTGGGTGTAATCCTCAGTATCTGCTCTTATTCTGTATATATATACACTGCACAGTACCACTTCTCCTGTCCTGTATACTGGGTGTAATCCTCAGTATCTGCTCTTATTCTGTATATATATACACTGCACAGTACCACTTCTCCTGTCCTGTATACTGGGTGTAATCCTCAGTATCTGCTCTTATTCTGTATATATATACACTGCACAGTACCACTTCTCCTGTCCTGTATACTGGGTGTAATCCTCAGTATCTGCTCTTATTCTGTATATATATACACTGCACAGTACCACTTCTCCTGTCCTGTATACTGGGTGTAATCCTCAGTATCTGCTCTTATTCTGTATATATATACACTGCACAGTACCACTTCTCCTGTCCTGTATACTGGGTGTAATCCTCAGTATCTGCTCTTATTCTGTATATATATATACACTGCACAGTACCACTTCTCCTGTCCTGTATACCGGGTGTAATCCTCAGTATCTGCTCTTATTCTGTATATATATACACTGCACAGTACCACTTCTCCTGTCCTGTATACCGGGTGTAATCCTCAGTATCTGCTCTTATTCTGTATATATATACACTGCACAGTACCACTTCTCCTGTCCTGTATACCGGGTGTAATCCTAAGTATCTGTAGAAAACGTCCAGATTAGAGCGGCTCTTGAGCTCACAGTGTTTTGGTTTAGGGCCCTGGGCCCCTCTGGTCAGAGGACTCAGTACAGTGATGAGCTGGGTTGGTTTGCAGAGTCATTGTGTGCTCTCAGGTTGCACTGGGTAAATTGTCTGGGGTTGGCCTAGGGATGCCGGGGGGTGCATACTTCTGGAATGTGGACTTGCTCGGGCATTATGTGGCTGGCACAGAGAGTTGTGCCCCTGGGCTGCTGGCCCAATGTCAGGAATGTGCGGTGGGGATTTTACGTTGTCAGCCAGGAAGTGTTGGCACAGGGAGTCATGGGTGAGATATTCTCAGGATGACAGAAGTGGCACCGCTGTGCCATCACTGCTGCCAACCAGTCACATGACCGCAGGCATGTGAAAAAGTATTCACCCCCTTCCTGAGGTCCTAAAGGTAAACTGTATATACCACTGATCAGCTGGGACTATACACTGTATATACCGCTGATCACCAGGGACTGTACGCTGTATATACCACTGATCTCCAGGGACTGTACGCTGTATATACCACTGATCACCAGGGACTGTACGCTGTATATACCACTGATCACCAGGGACTGTACGCTGTATATATCACTGATCACCAGCGACTGTACTCTGTATATACCGCTGATCACCAGGGACTGTACTCTGTATATACCGCTGATCACCAGGTACAGTACACTGTATATACCACTGATCAGCTGGGACTATACACTGTATATACCTCTGATCACAAGGGACTGTACGCTGTATATACCGCTGATCACCAGGTACAGTACACTGTATATACCACTGATCAGCTGGGACTATATACTGTACATACCGCTGATCACCAGGGACTGTACACTGCATATATCACTGATCACCAGGTACAGTACACTGTATATACCACTGATCACCAGGGACTGTACGCTGTATATACCACTGATCACCAGGGACTGTACGCTGTATATACCGCTGGTCACCAGGTACAGTACGCTGTATATACCACTGATTAGCTGGGACTATACACTGTACATACCGCTAATCACCAGGTACAGTACGCTGTATATACCGCTGATCACCAGGTACAGTACGCTGTATATACCGCTGATCACCAGGTACAGTACGCTGTATATACCACTGATCACCAGGTACAGTACGCTGTATATACCGCTGATCACCAGGTACAGTACACTGCATATACCACTGATCACCAGGGACTGTACACTGTATATACCACTGATCACCAGGTACAGTACGCTGTATATACCGCTGATCACCAGGTACAGTATGCTGTATATACCGCTGATCACCAGGTACAGTACGCTGTATATATCGCTGATCACCAGGTACAGTACGCTGTATATATCGCTGATCACCAGGTACAGTATGCTGTATATACCGCTGATCACCAGGTACAGTACGCTGTATATACCGCTGATCACCAGGTACAGTATGCTGTATATACCGCTGATCACCAGGTACAGTACGCTGTATATATCGCTGATCACCAGGTACAGTACGCTGTATATATCGCTGATCACCAGGTACAGTACACTGTATATACCGCTGATCACCAGGTACAGTACGCTGTATATACCGCTGATCACCAGGTACAGTATGCTGTATATACCGCTGATCACCAGGTACAGTACACTGTATATACCGCTGATCACCAGGTACAGTATGCTGTATATATCACTGATCACCAGGTACAGTACGCTGTATATATCGCTGATCACCAGGTACAGTACGCTGTATATATCGCTGATCACCAGGTACAGTACGCTGTATATATCACTGATCACCAGGTACAGTACGCTGTATATATCACTGATCACCAGGTACAGTACACTGTATATATCACTGATCACCAGGGACTATACACTGTACATACCACTGATCACCAGGGACTATACACTGTACATACCACTGATCACCAGGTACAGTACGCTGTATATATCACTGATCACCAGGTACAGTACGCTGTATATACCACTGATCACCAGGGACTGTACGCTGTATATACCACTGATCAGCTGGGACTATACACTGTACATACCACTGATCACCAGGGACTGTACACTGTATATACCACTGATCACCGGGGACTGTACGCTGTATATACCACTGATCAGCTGGGACTATACACTGTACATACCACTGATCACCAGGGACTGTACGCTGTATATACCACTGATCACCAGGTACAGTACGCTGTATATACCACTGATCACCAGGGACTGTACGCTGTATATACCGCTGATCACCGGGGACTGTACGCTGTATATACCACTGATCACCAGGTACAGTACGCTGTATATACCACTGATCACCAGGTACAGTACGCTGTATATACCGCTGATCACCAGGGACTGTACACTGTATATACCGCTGATCACCGGGGACTGTACGCTGTATATACCGCTGATCAGCTGGGACTATACACTGTACATACCACTGATCACCAGGTACAGTACGCTGTATATACCACTGATCAGCTGGGACTATACACTGTACATACCACTGATCACCAGGGACTGTACGCTGTATATACCACTGATCACCAGGGACTGTACGCTGTATATACCACTGATCACCAGGGACTGTACGCTGTATATACCACTGATCACCAGGGACTGTATACTGTATATACCGCTGATCACCAGGGACTGTACGCTGTATATATCACTGATCACCAGGGACTGTACACTGTATATACCACTGATCACCAGGGACTGTACGCTGTATATACCGCTGATCACCAGGTACAGTACGCTGTATATACCACTGATCACCAGGTACAGTACGCTGTATATACCGCTGATCACCCGGTACAGTACGCTGTATATATCGCTGATCACCAGGTACAGTACGCTGTATATATCGCTGATCACCAGGTACAGTACACTGTATATACCGCTGATCACCAGGTACAGTACGCTGTATATACCGCTGATCACCAGGTACAGTACGCTGTATATATCGCTGATCACCAGGTACAGTACACTGTATATACCGCTGATCACCAGGTACAGTATGCTGTATATACCGCTGATCACCAGGTACAGTACGCTGTATATATCGCTGATCACCAGGTACAGTACTCTGTATATATCGCTGATCACCAGGTACAGTACGCTGTATATATCGCTGATCACCAGGTACAGTACGCTGTATATATCACTGATCACCAGGTACAGTACGCTGTATATATCACTGATCACCAGGTACAGTACGCTGTATATACCACTGATCACCAGGGACTGTACACTGTATATACCGCTGATCACCAGGTACAGTACGCTGTATATATCACTGATCACCAGGTGCAGTACGCTGTATATACCACTGATCACCGGGGACTGTACGCTGTATATACCACTGATCAGCTGGGACTATACACTGTACATACCACTGATCACCAGGGACTGTACGCTGTATATACCACTGATCACCAGGTACAGTACGCTGTATATACCGCTGATCACCAGGGACTGTACACTGTATATACCGCTGATCACCGGGGACTGTACGCTGTATATACCACTGATCACCAGGTACAGTACGCTGTATATACCACTGATCACCAGGTACAGTACGCTGTATATACCGCTGATCACCAGGTACAGTACGCTGTATATACCACTGATCACCAGGTACAGTACGCTGTATATACCGCTGATCACCGGGGACTGTACGCTGTATATACCGCTGATCAGCTGGGACTATACACTGTACATACCACTGATCACCAGGTACAGTACGCTGTATATACCACTGATCAGCTGGGACTATACACTGTACATACCACTGATCACCAGGGACTGTACGCTGTATATACCACTGATCACCAGGGACTGTACGCTGTATATACCACTGATCACCAGGGACTGTACGCTGTATATACCACTGATCACCAGGGACTGTATACTGTATATACCGCTGATCACCAGGGACTGTACGCTGTATATATCACTGATCACCAGGGACTGTACACTGTATATACCACTGATCACCAGGGACTGTACGCTGTATATACCGCTGATCACCAGGTACAGTACGCTGTATATACCACTGATCAGCTGGGACTATACACTGTATATATCGCTGATCACCAGGGACTGTACGCTGTATATACCGCTGATCACCAGGTACAGTACTCTGTATATATCGCTGATCACCAGGTACAGTACGCTGTATATATCGCTGATCACCAGGTACAGTACGCTGTATATATCACTGATCACCAGGTACAGTACGCTGTATATATCACTGATCACCAGGTACAGTACGCTGTATATACCACTGATCACCAGGGACTGTACACTGTATATACCGCTGATCACCAGGTACAGTACGCTGTATATATCACTGATCACCAGGTGCAGTACGCTGTATATACCACTGATCACCGGGGACTGTACGCTGTATATACCACTGATCAGCTGGGACTATACACTGTACATACCACTGATCACCAGGGACTGTACGCTGTATATACCACTGATCACCAGGTACAGTACGCTGTATATACCGCTGATCACCAGGGACTGTACACTGTATATACCGCTGATCACCGGGGACTGTACGCTGTATATACCACTGATCACCAGGTACAGTACGCTGTATATACCACTGATCACCAGGTACAGTACGCTGTATATACCGCTGATCACCAGGTACAGTACGCTGTATATACCACTGATCACCAGGTACAGTACGCTGTATATACCGCTGATCACCAGGGACTGTACACTGTATATACCGCTGATCACCGGGGACTGTACGCTGTATATACCGCTGATCAGCTGGGACTATACACTGTACATACCACTGATCACCAGGTACAGTATGCTGTATATACCACTGATCAGCTGGGACTGTATACTGTATATACCGCTGATCACCAGGGACTGTACGCTGTATATACCACTGATCACCAGGGACTGTACGCTGTATATACCACTGATCACCAGGGACTGTACGCTGTATATACCACTGATCACCAGGGACTGTATACTGTATATACCGCTGATCACCAGGGACTGTACACTGTATATACCACTGATCACCAGGGACTGTACACTGTATATACCACTGATCACCAGGGACTGTACGCTGTATATACCGCTGATCACCAGGTACGTATGCTGTATATACCACTGATCAGCTGGGACTATATACTGTATATACCGCTGATCACCAGGGACTGTACGCTGTATATACCGCTGATCGCCAGGGACTGTACGCTGTATATACCGCTGATCACCAGGTACAGTACGCTGTATATACCACTGATCACCAGGTACAGTACACTGTATATACCACTGATCAGCTGGGACTATACACTGTATATACCACTGATCACCAGGTACAGTATGCTGTATATACCGCTGATCACCAGGGACTGTACGCTGTATATACCACTGATCAGCTGGGACTATACACTGTATATACCACTGATCACCAGGGACTGTATGCTGTATATACCGCTGATCACCAGGTACAGTACACTGTATATACCACTGATCAGCTGGGACTATACACTGTATATACCACTGATCACCAGGGACTGTGACGTGAATTGCCCGTGAACACGTGTTCTCACCAGTACGGTCTGAGCTCTGGTTTTCTGTAATTCCGTGTTGACATTTCTGTGGTCGGATTCTGGTCGGATTCTGCACGGGGCGCAGCGCAGAGGAGCAGCAACCTGTGAAACCTCCTCATCACCGCTAAACCTTGGCCCTTTAGGACGGGATGCGGTTTTTCCCAAGCTGTTTGGAACTGGAAGTCGTGTGATGACAGATTCAAGTGTCTGTGTGTGCAGGAAGACACGAGAGACCTGGTAACCCGTCCCTGTGCCCTACCCCCACCCCCACAGAGTGAGGAGGCTACCACTGATATACTGCTGACAACTAGCCTGTATATCCCGTATCAGAGGTTGTCAATCAGCAACAAAGTATTTACAATTTCCGGAGCAGTGAGACGATTACAGTGCGGTACATTAATAACGCCTCATACAGAGCTGAGGGCTGCACCTTCCTCCACATCACATTTGCAGGATCGGACATTTGGTCTTTCTGGCAGATGCCCCCCAGAAAGTTCAGGATGTTCCCGATCACTGCACTTACAGACTGCAGTGCGCCCCCCACAGGTGATATACACACACTGCACTGATGACATGATGTACATGATGCTCCTCTTACAGGGGCGTAGCTGACGGCTCATGGGCCCTGGTGCAAGAGTTCAGCTTGGGCCCCTTTCCCTCAGTGCTTTGTGTGTCTTCCTATGCTGCACAAGGCTCTTTGGGCCCCCTCAGGCTCCTGGGCCCGGTAGCGACTGCTACCTCTGCACCCCCCATAGCTACGCCCATGTCCTCTTACCAACGGTGCCCCACAGTAGATGGAAGAAAGTATTAGTGAGTCCCGGGAGCAGACCACCCGGAAGCGGGAACACAACACTGACGTAGATAAATAACGGCAGCAAGAACCTCTTCATCAGGAGGATCTTCTCATGGGAGGACAGCTTCCAGAGGGGCCATCTTCACCTTGTCCTCACACAGATCTTCTCCTCCCAGTTGGTTTTACCCTCATCGTTTCCTCCAAACACAACCCCAAGAATCTTAATTTTCTCCAACACTACATTAAAGGGCACCTGGAAAGAGTTCCCGTCCTCCCTCGTCCACAAAGCCTGGCTCCTCCCCATATTATCTGCTGGGCACTTGTTCATAGGTGGATATCTCCTGCTCTAACACGCCACGCCCCCGAGGGGACGGCAGGAAGAGAGTCACATAAAGCTTCACCTCCTCCACGTCACTGCCCAGATGGACCTTCACACCACAAACATCACTATTCATCTGAACGCTCCTCAAGAAGGGGTCTAGACCGAACACATATAAGAAAAGAGCGAGGGGAGAGCCCTTCTGTACCCTAAACATGACCCTGAATGGATCCGCAAAGTGCCCAGCGGTGTGCTGAGCGCATCTTTATACAAGATATGAATCCAGTCCACAAAGGTAGCTGGGATGCCATAGGCTGACAGTCTGCGGAATAAATATGAGTGATGCCACCGGTCAAAGGCTTTACTCTGATCGAACCCTCTATATATGTGCCAACATGCTGGGACTTACTGTACGCCATAACCTCTCGGACTAATAACCAGCAGTCCTCTATAGTGCGGCCTTTTACCCCACACCTTTGGTTACCAATTATTAGGTTGGTCAGTAATATAACACTTTGGCCAAGATCTTATAGTCTGTGGTCAGCAGGGACAGTGGGGGCCAGTTCTTTAGGTCTTTTAAGTCACCTTTTTTTGCCAACAAGACTAATATTGAGCAAGACTGGGACTTCCTAGAGGAGAAGATGTCTGTCACGAACCAGCGGGTGTGAACCCCCTGTGCCACGTGTCCTACCTCCTCTAAGGGCGTTGTCTAAGTGAACCCCTCGATCTTCACAGTACCCCTGATGGTGGGGATAGACTTTCCCGAGGGGAACACCAGGTCGTTACCTCTTAAGGAGGATAGGCACACGAAGCAGCTGGTCCAGGCGGACCAGGAGGTACCCGAGCGAGGTACCAGAGGTACAGGACCGAAGGATGAGGCAGAGGCGTAGTCAGACAGGCAAAAGGTCAGGACAGGCGGCACAGGTACAGGTCAGGCAATCAGTGGTCGGCAAGCAGATAGGGATCTAACAGGTAGCAGGGTCCAGAAATACAAGTATGAGTCAGGAACACAAGCGGATATCGGGAACCTTAGTAGGACACAAGGACCTTGATACTGAGGCATCTGGGAAGGGGGCTGAGCCACTTATATATATGCAGGAGGGCTAGGATTGGTCATCGAGGTCACATGACCTAACCCATAAAGCCCAGGAAGTGATGTGCGCCGGCCCTTAAGGAAGTGCTGCAGGAAACAAGCAGCAAGCATGCTGTGACCAGGGCTGAGAGGAAACTGTGGAGCGGATCCCAGAACAACAGCACCTACACAGACAGAGCCCAGGACGGCAGCGGTGAATGGGAAGCACTGGCCGCAGATCAGCGCTGAACACGGCGCCCGGGACCTCCGCGGTAAGCAGGGGAACAGCAGCGTACAGCAGCCGCTGTTACAATGTCATTACTTTGCATCTCTTATAAAACTCACTGGTAATCCATTTAAACATTGACTGTTTTTGTTTTTTAAAGAGTCAATACTTCTCCTGACCTCGTCCTCTGTGATGGGCCGGGACTTGTATTCTGCCTGTGTAGACTGTGGGCAGGCTGATATGTTGTTTTCCCTAATCTGGGGCTCAGTATATAACGATTTATAATAAGTGGTGATAATGTTCTGGATCTGATCCACACTCACTTGCTCCACACCATCTGCATCCCTCAGACTAGTCATGAGCTCATTATTAACTCTGTTCCTGCTGGCTATATAGGGGTCCGGGGAGTGGATCCCCCAACTATCAAACTCCCTCTCAGCTTTCAAGGACTTACGGCGGTCATACTAAAGCTCCCTCATCTCCTTGGTCTGGCTCACCCTCTTACTTTCGATAACCTTGCCATTATTGATGTTGGAGTAGATCCTGCTCAAAGTCAACCCTACAGCACAATATCGCATATATTTGGCATTCCCTTGTTTTTTTGCTTCGGACATTAAATATTCGTTAATATCCCGCTTCATACACTCCCATCATTCTGCCGTGTAATCATACATACAGTCTCCCGTCCTCCTATCCTTATAGAAAGCTGTAAACGCCTCTCTGAGACGAGCATTACGGAGAACTGTGCTATTCAGCTTCCAATAACCTTTCCCGGACACTACAGCGTGGGTCAGATCTACCGTCACCCCCAGCATGCAGTGGTCTGAGGACTCCATAGGAATTATCCTACAGTGCGAGCTGTTCGCCTCCATCTTAGTACAATTTTTAAATAGGACCCCCACCCCATCATATCTGTCCAGCCCAAAAGACCAGAATGATGTCCCACGTGCCCAGTTTCTTTTTGGTGAGGAGACCTCCATGTTGTTCAGCAGTCTGGTCTCCTGTAACATGCAAACATCACAGCTCTCATCGGGCAATCGCTGATAAATTGCCCGACGTCTCGCCTTGGTCTTCAGACTGTACACATGAAGGGTACAGATCCTCAGGCGCATACAGGTCACCGAGGCTTCTTCATTTTTTTCCTTTTCCCGCCGCTATGTCCTTTGGAGCCCCACCTCTTGGTGGACACAGACTCCTCAATGTCTCTCTCCTCGAGGACATCTTCATCAACGGCCTCCTGGACATTCTGGCCTCAGACATCCTCACCTTCTCATCAGACCTGGAACCCCCCAGATCTCCACAGCAGGTGATCCTGGCGACTGAATGGTTGTATGTTTGCGTGGTCTTTCTTTTTACTGATTGAATTCCCTCCTCCGGGCTGACTCCATGGTTTCTGTGATAGGACTGGAACCTTGATGTTTGGAAGAAGCCTCTCCAGGGGTCTCACTGGATGTCTCCATACTGATGGTTTCTGCAGTTTCTATAATAGTACTGGATCCTTGCTTCTCAGAGGAGATCTCACCAGCTGCTCCAGATGTCTCCCTAGATGCCTCCACGCTGACAGGTGTCACTTGCTGATCATTTATTTCTGGCCACTTTCTGGCTGTGGCTCCACCAAGGCTGGATCATTGTGCTCCGTGCGCTCAGATTTGGTTCTTGCAGATAATTCGGGGAAATCTTCCCCATCAGATGGATCTGGGCGGCTTTTATTGTGCTGCCCAAGTGGGCATTGCCGGAAAATCTGTCCGTATTCTGCACACAGGTTACAGACGACACATCCCATGCAGGTCTCTTTCGTGTGATCAAACCGTCCGCACATTGAGCATTTCACATGCGGGCAGGTATAGGCCATGTGCCTGCCCCACATCTATGGCACAGGCTGCCCAGGATAGTAGCAGATCCCCGGTAGGTGTCTGGTGGCTCCATGGCTCTTCAGTCCATCAGCTGGACTCCATTCCAGATTCCTTCTTCATCATAAATCTTATAAGGTGAATTAAAGGAGATGTCCGGGTTCAGAGCAGAACCGGGACATACCCATATTTTCCCCCAGGCAGCCCCCTGACAAGAGCATCAGAGCATTGTATGCTCCGATGCTCTCCTTTACCCTGCACTGAATCGCGAAGGGCAAAAGCATTTTCAGGAGATCCGATGTAAAACTGCCAAGGCAGCGCTAAAGCCCGCCCATCAGAGCCGGTGACGTCACCGAACACACTGCCGGGCGGAGGCTTTGTAAATAAAAAAGTCCTTGCCCTACGCGATCCAGCGCAGGGCAATGGAGCGCATCGGAGCATGACATGGGGGGGCTGCCTGGGTGAAATTATGGGTATGTCCGGGTTCAGCTCTGGCCAAACATTAATATAGTACATTTCAGTGGCTCATCTGACACAAACCCATGAAACAGGTGCACAACAGCAACTCCCAATGCTGATAAGGATTGTGATGAAGAGAATATACATATCACATGGAGAGCACTCAAATATCTGATCATTGTAAAGAAGCTATGCCTCATACAAATTAATACTAAACGTTATTTTATTCAAAGTAATTGAAGGAGGTCTGATAGATAATCCCACATATACAAAGCATACCCATGCTTCCGCAAAAGAGATTGAAAGGAAAAACAAAATAAAAAATGACTCGCAATGACTTCAAAAAATAAAAAATAAATCGTATTTCCAGAGTACTGTATATTTTTCCGTGCAAAGTTAGATGTGATACTAATTAACGCCGTGTTCCGTAACTAGATTCCACGCTATCGCTGCAGTGATGTATCAGGCGGCTGGAAATAGGAAGTTAAAATACACCTGTGCAATATTAATATTCCGAATTGTTGGGGCTATAGGACCTAAATAAACCAGCTATAAATTAATTGCCAAATGTCACTTCATTGGCTTCCCCAATTGCTGGAGATGAAGAGCTCAGATAAAGCAGCTAAAAGTGCGTCACAACAATAGTAACATTCAGGATTTGCGGTATTCATAATATCAAAAATATCAAAAAGTTTGCTTCAATGTATCTCGCTGTGTCATTAAACAGTTCCACTCAGATTGTGTTCAGTTGTTGGGATGAAACAAGCCAGCTCTGACAAGTAGTGCAAGTTGCGATATGAGCAGTCTTTGATTCGTCCCATGCGACTCACTATGTCATCATATCGCAGTGTTGGAGATACAGACTTAGATGAGTGAGCTTAGATAAACAGCTTAGATATGCATCTTTGATATATAGTGTATGATACCACTCTTAAGCACACGTGGGACGCCAGTAAGTCTCACCTAGTTGGCGTCCCACGTGTATTGGAACTGCCGATCCTTCCTAGTAATATTTGCTCCAATAGTAGTTGCTGGCTCCGGGGCGCTGTTATTCAATGTAGCGGGAATAGATGCGCGTTATGGCAAAATACATGCAGATATTCTCTTGTGTACTGTCTCCTCAAACCATACGTGTTTCGGGGCTTTTAGCTCCTTCATCAGTGGTAGACAGTACAAAATTTTTGAGTCCTTTTTATACATAGGTAGTCTTTTAAAAAAACGAGGCGGAGTCACTGTCAGTTGTCAAGTAACATATGGAATGGATTTATCCACTGTTGCCGGTATACTCCACTCATATATAGTCGTCAATATTTGCTATTTCAACATATAAGATACATTATACATATGAAAATCAAATAAAGTAAAATAAAGTAAAACAAAATAAAATACATACTGGATAGAATTGTGGAAAAAAACGTATTTGCGTCTTGAATTTCCTTAACCGACTTCATGTCTGAATGGTGAAGTGGGGAGGGGGGCATGCACGGGGAGGGGTGACGTTCTTTTCATCTGGAGAAACACAGAGGATGAACTGAACACTTTCCTAGAACAAATTAATGATAATAATGGAAACCTGAGATTTACCACCAACAGGAGTAGGACACAGGTTGAGTTTTTAGACCTAACGATTACAATCATTGAACATAGGTTGATATGTAATACGTATTATAGGCCTGTGATGAAGAAAAGCTATATCCTCGATACTCGCCGCCACCTGCCTCGCTGGTTACTTAACATCCCAACCAGCCAGTTTAGGAGGATTAAACAGAATTGCACACAGTTTGAGAAGGAAGCTATCCAACTTAAACAACAATTCAGAATGAAACAATATCCTGAAAAAATTCTGGAAACCTCTCTGAAAAAGGTTAAAAACCTGAATAGAGATTCTTTCTTTATATCTAAGGATAAACAAAGTAAACAGGATGAAAGCTTCCGTATTGTGCTTCCATTTCATTCACAGTACAAGATTGTTGATAAAATTGTAAAGAAACATTGGCACCATCTACTACGGGACAACATCCCTCAAATAACATACACACGGGCGCCAAATTTGGGCAAAATGATTGCCCCTACAGTAAAGAAGAATCATGTACAACAAAGTGCACGACTAACTGGCCTTCTCTGAAAGGGTTTTATAGATGTGGGAGTTGTAAAAAGTGCAAAAAACACAATTCCCCAGAAAAATGACACAAGTTCATTCTGCACGGAATTCCTTCTACCATATTATTAGAGACAGTCTAGCATGCCGCGCTACTGATGTTATTCATATCTTAGAATCTCCATGTCGTAAACAGTATGGCGGCAGAACCAAAAAAACTTAAAAAAGAAGGATAGCTGCGCATATCTCCGACATCGAAAAGGGATTTGAGAATCATTCAGTTTCACAACAACAACGCGTCTAAATTCATCATAACCAAGACCCTCGTCACTCACTAGAGAAGATGAAAAGACCATGGAGAGGAGGTAGTCATGTGGCCAATATGTCCAGGGCCGAATCACCGAAGATTTTTGAATTTGACACAATTATTCCTGCTGGCCTTAATGCCGAATTAGAATTATTTGAAGTTTTTGGGCGGGGTGCCTGTCGGGGGCGAGAAATCGTCGTCCGGCTGTTTTCCAGCACCTCGATCACTTCACCATTCAGACATGAAGCCAGTTGAAGACATTCACATGTAACTATATGAGGTGACTTAATACAAGCTGAATGAGCCAGATTAAGGGAAATGCAAAAAATAAAATGTTCTTGTTCTATTATTATTATTTTTATTTTTTGTTTTTATCTTCGCTACTTCCACTATGAAGTCCCTATAATTAGATAAATGTCAATTTTAACTTCATGTTGATATATCTAATTTTAGACAATTATCACATCAACATATATAAGACGCAAATGCGGTATTTTCCGCAATTCTATCCAGTATGTATTTTATTTCACTTTATTTTACTTTATATGATTTTCATATGTATAATGTATCTTATATGTCGAAATAGAAAATATTGACCTCTATATGTGAGTGGAGTATACCAGCGAAAGCAGATAAATCCATTCCATATGTTACTTAACTGACAGAGACTCCGCCTCGTTTTTTAAAAAGACTACCTATAAAAAGGACTCAAAAAGTTTGTACTGCCTACCACTGATGAAGGAGCTAGCAGCCCTGAAACGCGTTTGAGGAGACAGTACACAAGAGAATATCTGAATGTATTTTGCAATAACGCACATCTATTCCCGCTACATTGAATAACAGCGCTCCAGAGCCGGCAACTACTATTGGACCAAATGTTACTAGGAAGGATCGGCAGTCCTTCTGCACGTGGGACGCCACGTGGGATGCCGACTAGGTGAGACTTACTGCAGACACGAGCCTGGAAGGATTGCCATACAAGCCCGATGCTCAAGAGTGGTAACGTACACTATATATCAAAGCTGCATATCTAAGCTGTTTATCTAAGCTCACTCATCTAAGTCTGTATCTCCAACACTGCGATATGATGACATAGTGAGTCGCATGGGACGAATCAAAGACTGCTCATATCGCAACTTGTGCTACTTGTCAGAGCTGGCTTGTTTTATCCCAACAACTGAACACAATCTGAGTGGAACTGTTTAATGACACAGCGAGATACATTGAAGCAAGCTTTTTGATATTTTTGATATTATGAATACCGCAAATCCTGAATGTTACTATTGTTGTGACGCACTTTGCCCATTTTTTTAGCTGCTTTATCTGAGCTCTTCAGCTCCAGCAATTGGGGAAACCAATGAAGTGACATTTGGCAATTAATTTATAGCTGGTTAATTTAGGTCCTATAGCGCCAACAATTCGGTATATTATTTTGCACAGGTGTATTTTAACTTCCTATTTCCAGCCGACTGATACATCACTGCAGCGATAGCGTGGAATCTAGTTGCGGAACACGGCGTTAATTAGTATTACATCTAACTTTGCACGGCAAAATATACAGTACTCTGGAAATACGATTTTATCGAATTATTTGAAGTCATCTCGAGTGGAGACATTAGTGAACATATATCTTCGTTTTTGTTTTTCATTCATCATTTTTTAGTATTTTTTTATTTTTATTTCTCCTTCCAATCTATTTTCGGAAGCATGGGTATGATTTGTATATGTGGGATTATCTAGAAGACAAATAACGTTTAATACTTATTTGTGTGAGGCATAGCTTCTTTACAATGATCAGATATTTCAGTGCTCTCCATATGATATGGATATTCTTTGAGCAAACATTGTCTCCTCAGCCGGTACAATACGTCTGCTGGCGCCACCACCTCGGACTGGAGGAGAATTGTCACCTGTGCTCAGAGGTTTGTACAACTGGAGAACCTGCAGATTTTTCCAGATTTCATGATGTTTGGTAGAATTACATTTTTCCCAGAACAGGTCCAGGCTCTGCGGCAGCTGATGTCATGGATCCTGGTGGTTGGCACATGGATCAGCGCATAAACTTCAGACACATCAAATCCCATAAAGTTTTTCAGCAGATCACGGCCTATGAACTGCCTTGTCTTGCTTTTGGCCGGTGTACTGGATCCGCACTGGATTCTTCCTCTGGTGTGTGGGGTCTGCAGATCTTGTCACATTGAAGAATGGTCTTCGTGATCTGGCAGTGTTTGGCTCAGTGTGGCCCCTGGCTGGCTGGGTTCTGGTGCTGGCCTTCTCTGATGGTGATGGCTCGGTGACCTCCATGTTGTCTCTGGGGTCTGGCAGTGTCTGGCTCAGTGTGGCCCCTGGCTGCTGGGCTCTGGAGCTGGCCTTCTCTGTGTCTGATGGTGACGGCTCGGTGACCTCCATGTTGTCTCTGGGGTCTGGCAGTGTTTGGGTCAGTGTGGCCCCCTCGCTGCTGGGTTCTGGTGCTGGCCTTCTCTGATGGTGACGGCTCGGTGACCTCCATGTTGTCTCTGGGGTCTGGCAGTGTTTGGCTCAGTGTGGCCCCCTCGCTGCTGGGTTCTGGTGCTGGCCTTCTCTGATGGTGATGGCTCGGTGACCTCCATGTTGTCTCTGGGGTCTTGCAGTGTTTGGCTCAGTGTGGCCCCTGGCTGGCTGGGTTCTGGTGCTGGCCATCTTTGATGGTGATGGCTCGGTGACCTCCATGTTGTCTCTGGGGTCTGGCAGTGTTTGGCTCAGTGTGGCCCCTGGCTTCTGGGCTCTGGAGCTGGCCTTCTCTGTGGCTGATGGTGACGGCTCGGTGACCTCCATGTTGTCTCTGGGGTCTGGTAGTGTCTGGCTAAGTGTGGCCCCTGGCTGCAGGGTCCTGGAGCTGGCCTTCTCTGATGGTGATGGCTCGGTGACCTCCATGTTGTCTCTGGGGTCTGGCAGTGTTTGGGTCAGTGTGGCCCCTGGCTGCTGGGCTCTGGTGCTGCTTCTCTGATGGTGACGGCTCGGTGACCTCCATGTTGTCTCTGGGGTCTGGCAGTGTCTGGCTCAGTGTGGCCCCTGGCTGCTGGGCTCTGGAGCTGGCCTTCTCTGTGGCTGATGGTGACAGCTCGGTGACCTCCATGTTGTCTCTGGGGTCTGGCAGTGTTTGGGTCAGTGTGGCCCCTGGTTGCTGGGCTCTGGAGCTGGCCTTCTCTGATGGTGACGGCTCGGTGACCTCCATGTTGTCTCCGGGGTCTGGCAGTGTCTGGGTCAGTGTGGCCCCTGGTTGCTGGGCTCTGGAGCTGGCCTTCTCTGATGGTGACGGCTCGGTGACCTCCATGTTGTCTCTGGGGTCTGGCAGTGTTTGGGTCAGTGTGGCCCCTGGCTGCTGGGCTCTGGTGCTGCCTTCTCTGATGGTGACGGCTCGGTGACCTCCATGTTGTCTCTGGGGTCTGGCAGTGTCTGGGTCAGTGTGGCCCCTGGCTGCTGGGCTCTGGTGCTGGCCTTCTCTGATGGTGACGGCTCGGTGACCTCCATGTTGTCTCTGGGGTCTGGCAGTGTCTGGCTCAGTGTGGCCCCTGGCTGCTGGGCTCTGGAGCTGGCCTTCTCTGATGGTGACGGCTCGGTGACCTCCATGTTGTCTCTGGGGTCTAGCAGTGTCTGGCTCAGTGTGGCCCCTGGCTGCTGGGCTCTGGAGCTGGCCTTCTCTGTGGCTGATGGTGACGGCTCGGTGACCTCCATGTTGTCTCTGGGGTCTGGCAGTGTTTGGCTCAGTGTGGCCCCTGGTTGCTGGGCTCTGGAGCTGGCCTTCTCTGATGGTGACAGCTCGGTGACCTCCATGTTGTCTCTGGGGTCTGGCAGTGTTTGGGTCAGTGTGGCCCCTGGTTGCTGGGCTCTGGTGCTGCCTTCTCTGATGGTGACAGCTCGGTGACCTCCATGTTGTCTCTGGGGTCTGGCAGTGTTTGGGTCAGTGTGGCCCCTGGCTGCTGGGCTCTGGGCTTGGCCTTCTCTGCTGATGAGTGACGGCTCGGTGACCTCCATGTTGTCTCTGGGGTCTGGCAGTGTTTGGCTCAGTGTGGCCCCTGGCTGCTGGGCTCTGGAGCTGGCCTTCTCTGTGGCCGATGGTGACGGCTCGGTGACCTCCATGTTGTCTCTGGGGTCTGGCAGTGTTTGGGTCAGTGTGGCCACCTCGCTGCTGGGCCCTGGAGCTGGCCTTCTCTGTGGCTGATGGTGACGGCTCGGTGACCTCCATGTTGTCTCTGGGGTCTGGCAGTGTCTGGCTCAGTGTGGCCCCCTCGCTGCTAGACTCTGGAGATGGCCTTCTCTGTGGCTGATGGTGACGGCTCGGTGACCTCCATGTTGTCTCTGGAGTCCGTGGACAGCTGTGAGTCAAGGATAGGTCTGTTGGGAACGTCTTCAGTGTCTGGGACTGGTGTTACTGGGATAACTGGAGGCCAGGCTGTTACTGACTGCAGCGTCTGCACAGGTGTCAGTTGTCAGGTTCATTAACTCCTTATCTGGATCAGGATCATAGTTTAACCCCATTTGTGCTGGGTCTTGCTGACTTGGACTCTTCTCACCACTTCTTGGTTGCATTAACCCCTCAGTGACCACGCTGCTGTCTCCTGCAGGCTCTATAGGTGCAGTGGGCATGATTCTCACAGCTTTACCTTGCAATACAATGCTGTGCACCTACTTATAGTCCAGGTCCCTCCTGCTGATGGTGTCCCTTCTCTGGCCGTATGCAGCCTGGTCTCCTCCCTCCTTGTTTGAGGGGCCTGGATTCTGGGCCTGGCATTAGCCCCTCTGCTCTGTGTCTCGCTCATGGTGGTCAGCTCCCGGATACAATTATCTAAATGCTCACTTTTCATCAGTTTCTCTGTGGAGTCCGTCTCTCTCTAAATCTGGAGATTTGCAATTCTTTCTTCTCTATGACTTTATTAGTGACTTTACTCCTCACAGTTACAGCCGCGCCTTCCCCCCGATCACCAGACTTATAGGAAATACCTTCCTCAGCGTCATGATATAGGCCCAGCTCCAGACCTGGGGCTCGCCTGGAGGCATCAACCAGCTCCCCTCACCTCTTCCTGGGTCTGAAGCCATGATCCCTCCCTAGTGGGAGCTCTGCAGCACACAACCTCTCCTCCCCAGAACTCACACCTGTCTGAGAGGTTGTCACAGCCCCGCCCCCTGCTACTGACATCACAGATAATAACATCTATTGATCTACTGACAACCTGCCCCTTTATTAAGTCTCAGACGTTGTCACAGCAGCAGTTAGTACCTTAAAATACATTGCAGTTTCTCCAGTGTGTTTCTATGAGGTACAGCTTCACACTGTGCTCCCCTGATGAGGTACAGCTTCACACTGCGCTTCCCTGACTCACACTGCCTCTCTATACTATCTGTGACAGCTGTGTGTAGAATCTCCAGAGTATTCCTATCAGATACAGCTTCACACTGCTCTTCCCTGACTCACCCTGCCTCTCTATACTATCTGTGACAGCTGTGTGTAGAATCTCCAGAGTATTCCTATCAGATACAGCTTCACACTGCGCTCCCTGACTCACACTGCCTCTCTATACTATCTGTGACAGCTGTGTGTAGAATCTCCAGAGTGTTCCTATTAGATAGAGCTTCAAACTGCGCTTCGCTGACTCACACTGCCTCTCTATACTATCTGTGACAGCTGTGTGTAGAATCTCCAGAGTATTCCTATCAGATAGATCTTCACACTGCTCTCCCCTGACTCACACTGCCTCTCTATACTATCTGTGACAGCTGTGTGTAGAATCTCCAGAGTATTCCTATCAGATAGAGCTTCACACTGCTCTCCCCTGACTCACCCTGCCTCTCAATACTATCTGTGACAGCTGTGTGTAGAATCTCCAGAGAATTCCTATCAGATAGAGCTTCACACTGCGCTCCCCTGACTCACACTGCCTCTCTATACTATCTGTGACAGCTGTGTGTAGAATCTCCAGAGTATTCCTATCAGATACAGATTTACACTGTGCTCCCCTGACTCATACTGCCTCTCTATACTATCTGCTACAGCTGTGTGTAGAATCTCAAGAGTGTTCCTATTAGATAGAGCTTCAAACGGCGCTCCCCTGACTCACACTGCCTCTCTATACTATCTGTGACAGCTGTGTGTAGAATCTCCAGAGTATTCCTATCAGATAGAGCTTCACACTGCTCTTCGCTGACTCACACTGCCTCTCTATACTATCTGTGAAAGCTGTGTGTAGAATCTCCAGAGAATTCCTATCAGATAAAGCTTCACACTGCTCTCCCCTGACTCACACTGCCTCTCTATACTATCTGTGACAGCTGTGTGTAGAATCTCCAGAGTATTCCTATCAGATACAGCTTCACACTGCGCTTCCCTGACTCACACTGCCTCTCTATACTATCTGTGACAGCTGTGTGTAGAATCTCCAGAGTATTCCTATCAGATAGAGCTTCACACTGCGCTCCCCTGACTCACACTGCCTCTCTATACTATCTGTGACAGCTGTGTGTAGAATCTCCAGAGTATTCCTATCAGATAGAGCTTCACACTGCGCTCCCCTGACTCACACTGCCTCTCTATACTATCTGTGACAGCTGTGTGTAGAATCTCCAGAGTATTCCTATCAGATAGAGCTTCACACTGCTCTCCCCTGACTCACACTGCCTCTCTATACTATCTGTGACAGCTGTGTGTAGAATCTCCAGAGTATTCCTATCAGATAGAGCTTCACACTGCGCTCCCCTGACTCACACTGCCTCTCTATACTATCTGTGACAGCTGTGTGTAGAATCTCCAGAGTATTCCTATCAGATACAGCTTCACACTGCGCTCCCTGACTCACACTGCCTCTCTATACTATCTGTGACAGCTGTGTGTAGAATCTCCAGAGTATTCCTATCAGATAGAGCTTCACACTGCGCTCCCCTGACTCACACTGCCTCTCTATACTATCTGTGACAGCTGTGTGTAGAATCTCCAGAGTATTCCTATCAGATAGAGCTTCACACTGCGCTCCCTGACTCACACTGCCTCTCTATACTATCTGTGACAGCTGTGTGTAGAATCTCCAGAGTATTCCTATCAGATAGAGCTTCACACTGCGCTCCCCTGACTCACACTGCCTCTCTATACTATCTGTGACAGCTGTGTGTAGAATCTCCAGAGTATTCCTATCAGATAGAGCTTCACACTGCGCTCCCTGACTCACACTGCCTCTCTATACTATCTGTGACAGCTGTGTGTAGAATCTCCAGAGTATTCCTATCAGATACAGCTTCACACTGCGCTCCCCTGACTCACACTGCCTCTCTATACTATCTGTGACAGCTGTGTGTAGAATCTCCAGAGTATTCCTATCAGATAGAGCTTCACACTGCGCTCCCTGACTCACACTGCCTCTCTATACTATCTGTGACAGCTGTGTGTAGAATCTCCAGAGTATTCCTATCAGATAGAGCTTCACACTGCGCTCCCCTGACTCACACTGCCTCTCTATACTATCTGTGACAGCTGTGTGTAGAATCTCCAGAGTATTCCTATCAGATAGAGCTTCACACTGCGCTCCCCTGACTCACACTGCCTCTCTATACTATCTGTGACAGCTGTGTGTAGAATCTCCAGAGTATTCCTATCAGATACAGCTTCACACTGCGCTCCCTGACTCACACTGCCTCTCTATACTATCTGTGACAGCTGTGTGTAGAATCTCCAGAGTATTCCTATCAGATAGAGCTTCACACTGCGCTCCCCTGACTCACACTGCCTCTCTATACTATCTGTGACAGCTGTGTGTAGAATCTCCAGAGTATTCCTATCAGATAGAGCTTCACACTGCGCTCCCCTGACTCACACTGCCTCTCTATACTATCTGTGACAGCTGTGTGTAGAATCTCCAGAGTATTCCTATCAGATACAGCTTCACACTGCGCTCCCCTGACTCACACTGCCTCTCTATACTATCTGTGACAGCTGTGTGTAGAATCTCCAGAGTATTCCTATCAGATACAGCTTCACACTGCGCTCCCTGACTCACACTGCCTCTCTATACTATCTGTGACAGCTGTGTGTAGAATCTCCAGAGTATTCCTATCAGATACAGCTTCACACTGCGCTCCCCTGACTCACACTGCCTCTCTATACTATCTGTGACAGCTGTGTGTAGAATCTCCAGAGTATTCCTATCAGATAGAGCTTCACACTGCGCTCCCCTGACTCACACTGCCTCTCTATACTATCTGTGACAGCTGTGTGTAGAATCTCCAGAGTATTCCTATCAGATAGAGCTTCACACTGCGCTCCCCTGACTCACACTGCCTCTCTATACTATCTGTGACAGCTGTGTGTAGAATCTCCAGAGTATTCCTATCAGATAGAGCTTCACACTGCGCTCCCTGACTCACACTGCCTCTCTATACTATCTGTGACAGCTGTGTGTAGAATCTCCAGAGTATTCCTATCAGATAGAGCTTCACACTGCGCTCCCCTGACTCACACTGCCTCTCTATACTATCTGTGACAGCTGTGTGTAGAATCTCCAGAGTATTCCTATCAGATAGAGCTTCACACTGCGCTCCCCTGACTCACACTGCCTCTCTATACTATCTGTGACAGCTGTGTGTAGAATCTCCAGAGTATTCCTATCAGATACAGCTTCACACTGCGCTCCCCTGACTCACACTGCCTCTCTATACTATCTGTGACAGCTGTGTGTAGAATCTCCAGAGTATTCCTATCAGATACAGCTTCACACTGCGCTCCCCTGACTCACACTGCCTCTCTATACTATCTGTGACAGCTGTGTGTAGAATCTCCAGAGTATTCCTATCAGATACAGCTTCACACTGCGCTCCCTGACTCACACTGCCTCTCTATACTATCTGTGACAGCTGTGTGTAGAATCTCCAGAGTATTCCTATCAGATAGAGCTTCACACTGCGCTCCCCTGACTCACACTGCCTCTCTATACTATCTGTGACAGCTGTGTGTAGAATCTCCAGAGTATTCCTATCAGATACAGCTTCACACTGCGCTCCCCTGACTCACACTGCCTCTCTATACTATCTGTGACAGCTGTGTGTAGAATCTCCAGAGTATTCCTATCAGATAGAGCTTCACACTGCGCTCCCCTGACTCACACTGCCTCTCTATACTATCTGTGACAGCTGTGTGTAGAATCTCCAGAGTATTCCTATCAGATACAGCTTCACACTGCGCTCCCCTGACTCACACTGCCTCTCTATACTATCTGTGACAGCTGTGTGTAGAATCTCCAGAGTATTCCTATCAGATACAGCTTCACACTGCGCTCCCTGACTCACACTGCCTCTCTATACTATCTGTGACAGCTGTGTGTAGAATCTCCAGAGTATTCCTATCAGATAGAGCTTCACACTGCGCTCCCCTGACTCACACTGCCTCTCTATACTATCTGTGACAGCTGTGTGTAGAATCTCCAGAGTATTCCTATCAGATAGAGCTTCACACTGCGCTCCCCTGACTCACACTGCCTCTCTATACTATCTGTGACAGCTGTGTGTAGAATCTCCAGAGTATTCCTATCAGATACAGCTTCACTGCGCTCCTGACTCACACTGCTCTCTATGCTATCTGTGACGGCTGTGTGTAGAGTCTCCAGGTATTCCTATCGGATGCAGCTTCACACTGCGCTCCCTGACTCACACTGCCTCTCTATACTATCTGTGACAGCTGTGTGTAGAATCTCCAGAGTATTCCTATCAGATAGGAGCTTCACACTGCGCTCCCCTGACTCACACTGCCTCTCTATACTATCTGTGACAGCTGTGTGTAGAATCTCCAGAGTATTCCTATCAGATAGAGCTTCACACTGCGCTCCCCTGACTCACACTGCCTCTCTATACTATCTGTGACAGCTGTGTGTAGAATCTCCAGAGTATTCCTATCAGATACAGCTTCACACTGCGCTCCCCTGACTCACACTGCCTCTCTATACTATCTGTGACAGCTGTGTGTAGAATCTCCAGAGTATTCCTATCAGATAGAGCTTCACTACTGCGCTACCCTGACTCACACTGCCTCTCTATACTATCTGTGACAGCTGTGTGTAGAATCTCCAGAGTATTCCTATCAGATAGAGCTTCACACTGCTACTCCCCTGACTCACACTGCTCTCTATACTATCTGTAGACAGCTGTGTGTAGAATCTCCAGAGTATTCCTATCAGATACAGCTTCACACTGCGCTCCCTGACTCACACTGCCTCTCTGTACTATCTGTGACAGCTGTGTGTAGAATCTCCAGAGTATTCCTATCAGATAGAGCTTCACACTGCGCTCCCTGACTCACACTGCCTCTCTATACTATCTGTGACAGCTGTGTGTAGAATCTCCAGAGTATTCTATCAGATAGAGCTTCACACTGCGCTCCCCTGACTCACACTGCCTCTCTATACTATCTGTGACAGCTGTGTGTAGAATCTCCAGAGTATTCCTATCAGATAGAGCTTCACACTGCGCTCCCTGACTCACACTGCCTCTCTATACTATCTGTGACAGCTGTGTGTAGAATCTCCAGAGTATTCCTATCAGATGGGAGCTTCACACTGCGCTCCCCTGACTCACACTGCCTCTCTATACTATCTGTGACAGCTGTGTGTAGAATCTCCAGAGTATTCCTATCAGATACAGCTTCACACTGCGCTCCCCTGACTCACACTGCCTCTCTATACTATCTGTGACAGCTGTGTGTAGAATCTCCAGAGTATTCCTATCAGGATAGAGCTTCACACTGCGCTCCCTGACTCACACTGCCTCTCTGTACTATCTGTGACAGCTGTGTGTAGAATCTCCAGAGTATTCCTATCAGATACAGCTTCACTCTGCTCTCCCCTGACTCACACTGCCTCTCTATACTATCTGTGACAGCTGTGTGTAGAATCTCCAGAGTATTCCTATCAGATAGAGCTTCACACTGCGCTCCCCTGACTCACACTGCCTCTCTATACTATCTGTGACAGCTGTGTGTAGAATCTCCAGAGTATTCCTATCAGATACAGCTTCACACTGCGCTCCCCTGACTCACACTGCCTCTCTATATTATCTGTGACAGCTGTGTGTAGAATCTCCAGAGTATTCCTATCAGATACAGCTTCACACTGCGCTCCCCTGACTCACACTGCCTCTCTTTACTATCTGTGACAGCTGTGTGTAGAATCTCCAGAGTATTCCTATCAGATAGAGCTTCACACTGCGCTCCCCTGACTCACAATGCCTCTCTGTACTATCTGTGACAGCTATGTGTAGAATCTCCAGAGTATTCCTATCAGATACAGCTTCACACTGCGCTCCCCTGACTCACACTGCCTCTCTATACTATCTGTGACAGCTGTGTGTAGAATCTCCAGAGTATTTCTGTCAGATACAGCTTCACACTGCGCTCCCCTGACTCACACTTCCTCTCTATACTATCTGTGACAGCTGTGTGTAGAATCTCCAGAGTATTCCTATCAGATACAGCTTCACACTGCTCTCCCCTGATTCACACTGCCTCTCTATACTATCTGTGACAGCTGTGTGTAGAATCTCCAGAGTATTCCTATCAGATAGAGCTTCACACTGCGCTCCCCTGACTCACACTGCCTCTCTGTACTATCTGCGACAGCTGTGTGTAGAATCTCCAGAGTATTCCTATCAGATAGAGCTTCACACTGCGCTCCCCCTGACTCACACTGCCTCTCTATACTATCTGTGACAGCTGTGTGTAGAATCTCCAGAGTATTCCTATCAGATACAGCTTCACACTGCTGCTCCCCTGACTCACACTGCCTCTCTATACTATCTGTGACAGCTGTGTGTAGAATCTCCAGAGTATTCCTATCAGATAGAGCTTCACACTGCGCTCCCCTGACTCACACTGCCTCTCTATACTATCTGTGACAGCTGTGTGTAGAATCTCCAGAGTATTCCTATCAGATAGAGCTTCACACTGCGCTCCCTGACTCACACTGCCTCTCTATACTATCTGTGACAGCTGTGTGTAGAATCTCCAGAGTATTCCTATCAGATACAGCTTCACACTGCGCTCCCCTGACTCACACTGCCTCTCTATACTATCTGTGACAGCTGTGTGTAGAATCTCCAGAGTATTCCTATCAGATAGAGCTTCACACTGCGCTCCCTGACTCACACTGCCTCTCTATACTATCTGTGACAGCTGTGTGTAGAATCTCCAGAGTATTCCTATCAGATAGAGCTTCACACTGCGCTCCCCTGACTCACACTGCCTCTCTATACTATCTGTGACAGCTGTGTGTAGAATCTCCAGAGTATTCCTATCAGATAGAGCTTCACACTGCGCTCCCCTGACTCACACTGCCTCTCTATACTATCTGTGACAGCTGTGTGTAGAATCTCCAGAGTATTCCTATCAGATAGAGCTTCACACTGCGCTCCCTGACTCACACTGCCTCTCTATACTATCTGTGACAGCTGTGTGTAGAATCTCCAGAGTATTCCTATCAGATACAGCTTCACACTGCGCTCCCCTGACTCACACTGCCTCTCTATACTATCTGTGACAGCTGTGTGTAGAATCTCCAGAGTATTCCTATCAGATAGAGCTTCACACTGCGCTCCCCTGACTCACACTGCCTCTCTATACTATCTGTGACAGCTGTGTGTAGAATCTCCAGAGTATTCCTATCAGATACAGCTTCACACTGCGCTCCCTGACTCACACTGCCTCTCTATACTATCTGTGACAGCTGTGTGTAGAATCTCCAGAGTATTCCTATCAGATAGAGCTTCACACTGCGCCCCCTGACTCACACTGCCTCTCTATACTATCTGTGACAGCTGTGTGTAGAATCTCCAGAGTATTCCTATCAGATAGAGCTTCACACTGCGCTCCCCTGACTCACACTGCCTCTCTATACTATCTGTGACAGCTGTGTGTAGAATCTCCAGAGTATTCCTATCAGATAGAGCTTCACACTGCGCTCCCTGACTCACACTGCCTCTCTATACTATCTGTGACAGCTGTGTGTAGAATCTCCAGAGTATTCCTATCAGATAGAGCTTCACACTGCGCTCCCCTGACTCACACTGCCTCTCTATACTATCTGTGACAGCTGTGTGTAGAATCTCCAGAGTATTCCTATCAGATACAGCTTCACACTGCGCTCCCCTGACTCACACTGCCTCTCTATACTATCTGTGACAGCTGTGTGTAGAATCTCCAGAGTATTCCTATCAGATAGAGCTTCACACTGCGCTCCCCTGACTCACACTGCCTCTCTATACTATCTGTGACAGCTGTGTGTAGAATCTCCAGAGTATTCCTATCAGATAGAGCTTCACACTGCGCTCCCCTGACTCACACTGCCTCTCTATACTATCTGTGACAGCTGTGTGTAGAATCTCCAGAGTATTCCTATCAGATACAGCTTCACACTGCGCTCCCCTGACTCACACTGCCTCTCTATACTATCTGTGACAGCTGTGTGTAGAATCTCCAGAGTATTCCTATCAGATAGAGCTTCACACTGCGCTCCCTGACTCACACTGCCTCTCTATACTATCTGTGACAGCTGTGTGTAGAATCTCCAGAGTATTCCTATCAGATACAGCTTCACACTGCGCTCCCCTGACTCACACTGCCTCTCTATACTATCTGTGACAGCTGTGTGTAGAATCTCCAGAGTATTCCTATCAGATAGAGCTTCACACTGCGCTCCCCTGACTCACACTGCCTCTCTATACTATCTGTGACAGCTGTGTGTAGAATCTCCAGAGTATTCCTATCAGATAGAGCTTCACACTGCGCTCCCCTGACTCACACTGCCTCTCTATACTATCTGTGACAGCTGTGTGTAGAATCTCCAGAGTATTCCTATCAGATACAGCTTCACACTGCGCTCCCTGACTCACACTGCCTCTCTATACTATCTGTGACAGCTGTGTGTAGAATCTCCAGAGTATTCCTATCAGATAGAGCTTCACACTGCGCTCCCTGACTCACACTGCCTCTCTATACTATCTGTGACAGCTGTGTGTAGAATCTCCAGAGTATTCCTATCAGATACAGCTTCACACTGCGCTCCCTGACTCACACTGCCTCTCTATACTATCTGTGACAGCTGTGTGTAGAATCTCCAGAGTATTCCTATCAGATAGAGCTTCACACTGCGCTCCCCTGACTCACACTGCCTCTCTATACTATCTGTGACAGCTGTGTGTAGAATCTCCAGAGTATTCCTATCAGATAGAGCTTCACACTGCGCTCCCTGACTCACACTGCCTCTCTATACTATCTGTGACAGCTGTGTGTAGAATCTCCAGAGTATTCCTATCAGATAGAGCTTCACACTGCGCTCCCCTGACTCACACTGCCTCTCTATACTATCTGTGACAGCTGTGTGTAGAATCTCCAGAGTATTCCTATCAGATACAGCTTCACACTGCGCTCCCCTGACTCACACTGCCTCTCTATACTATCTGTGACAGCTGTGTGTAGAATCTCCAGAGTATTCCTATCAGATACAGCTTCACACTGCGCTCCCCTGACTCACACTGCCTCTCTATACTATCTGTGACAGCTGTGTGTAGAATCTCCAGAGTATTCCTATCAGATAGAGCTTCACACTGCGCTCCCTGACTCACACTGCCTCTCTATACTATCTGTGACAGCTGTGTGTAGAATCTCCAGAGTATTCCTATCAGATACAGCTTCACACTGCGCTCCCTGACTCACACTGCCTCTCTATACTGTCTGTGACAGCTGTGTGTAGAATCTCCAGAGTATTCCTATCAGATAGAGCTTCACACTGCGCTCCCCTGACTCACACTGCCTCTCTATACTATCTGTGACAGCTGTGTGTAGAATCTCCAGAGTATTCCTATCAGATAGAGCTTCACACTGCGCTCCACTGACTCACACTGCCTCTCTATACTATCTGTGACAGCTGTGTGTAGAATCTCCAGAGTATTCCTATCAGATAGAGCTTCACACTGCGCTCCACTGACTCACACTGCCTCTCTATACAATCTATGAAAGCTGTGTGTAGAATCTCCAGAGTATTCCTATCAGATACAGCTTCACACTGCTCTCCCCTGACTCACACTGCCTCTCTATACAATCTATGAAAGCTGTGTGTAGAATCTCCAGAGTATTCCTATCAGATAGAGCTTCACACTGCTCTCCCCTGACTCACACTGCCTCTCTATACAATCTATGAAAGCTGTGTGTAGAATCTCCAGAGTATTACTATCAGATACAGCTTCACACTGCGCTCCCCTGACTCACACTGCCCCTCTATACTATCTGTGACAGCTGTGTGTAGAATCTCCAGAGTATTCCTATTAGATAGAGCTTCACACTGTGCTCCTCTGACTCACACTGCCTCTCTATACTATCTGTGACAGCTGTGTTTAGAATCTCCAGAGTATTCCTATCAGATACAGCTTCACACTGCGCTCCCCTGACTCACACTGCCTCTCTATACTATCTGTGACAGCTGTGTGTAGATTCTCCAGAGTATTCCTATCAGATAGAGCTTCACACTGCGCTCCACTGACTCACACTGCCTCTCTATACTATCTGTGACAGCTGTGTGTAGAATCTCCAGAGTATTCCTATCAGATACAGCTTCACACTACTCTCCCCTGACTCACACTGCCTGTCTATACAATCTATGAAAGCTGTGTGTAGAATCTCCAGAGTATTCCTATCAGATACAGCTTCACACGGCGCTCCCCTGACTCACACTGCCTCTCTATACTATCTGTGACAGCTGTGTGTAGAATCTCCAGAGTATTCCTATCAGATAGATCTTCACACTGCTCTCCCCTGACTCACACTGCCTCTCTATACTATCTGTGACAGCTGTGTGTAGAATCTCCAGAGTATTCCTATCAGATACAGCTTCACACTGCGCTCCCTGACTCACACTGCCTCTCTATATTATCTGTGACAGCTGTGTGTAGAATCTCCAGAGTATTCCTATCAGATAATCTTCACACTGCTCTCCTCTGACTCACACTGCCTCTCTATACTATCTGTGACAGCTGTGTGTAGAATCTCCAGAGTATTCCTATCAGATACAGCTTCACACTGCGCTCCCCTGACTCACAATGCCTCTCTGTACTATCTGTGACAGCTATGTGTAGAATCTCCAGAGTATTCCTATCAGATAGATCTTCACACTGCTCTCCCCTGACTCACACTGCCTCTCTATACTATCTGTGACAGCTGTGTGTAGAATCTCCAGAGTATTCCTATCAGATACAGCTTCACACGGCTCTCCCCTGACTCACACTGCCTCTCTATACTATCTGTGACAGCTGTGTGTAGAATCTCCAGAGTATTCCTATCAGATAGATCTTCACACTGCGCTCCCCTGACTCACACTGCCTCTCTATACTATCTGTGACAGCTGTGTGTAGAATCTCCAGAGTATTCCTATCAGATAGAGCTTCACACTGCTCTCCCTGACTCACACTGCCTCTCTATACTATCTGTGACAGCTGTGTGTAGAATCTCCAGAGTATTCCTATCAGATAGAGCTCCACACTGCTATCCCTGACTCACACTGCCTCTCTATACTATCTATGACAGCTGTGTGTAGAATCTCCAGAGTATTCCTATCAGATACAGCTTCACACTGCGTCTCCCTGACTCACACTGCCTCTCTATACTCATTCATGACAGCTGTGTGTAGAATCTCCAGAGTATTCCTATCAGATACAGCTTACACTGCGTCTCCCTGACTCACACTGCCTCTCTATACTATCTGTGACAGCTGTGTGTAGAATCTCCAGAGTATTCCTATCAGATAGAGCTTCACACTGCGCTCCCCTGACTCACACTGCCTCTCTATACTATCTGTGACAGCTGTGTGTAGAATCTCCAGAGTATTCCTATCAGATAGAGCTTCACACTGCACTCCCCTGACTCACACTGCCTCTCTATACTATCTGTGACAGCTGTGTAGAATCTCCAGAGTATTCCTATCAGATAGAGCTTCACACTGCGCTCCCCTGACTCCACACTGCCTCTCTATACTATCTGTGACAGCTGTGTGTAGAATCTCCAGAGTATTCCTATCAGATACAGCTTCACACTGCGCTCCCCTGACTCACACTGCCTCTCTATACTATCTGTGACAGCTGTGTGTAGAATCTCCAGAGTATTCCTATCAGATACAGCTTCACACTGCGCTCCCCTGACTCACACTGCCTCTCTATACTATCTGTGACAGCTGTGTGTAGAATCTCCAGAGTATTCCTATCAGATACAGCTTCACACTGCGCTCCCCTGACTCACACTGCCTCTCTATACTATCTGTGACAGCTGTGTGTAGAATCTCCAGAGTATTCCTATCAGATAGAGCTTCACACTGCGCTCCCCTGACTCACACTGCCTCTCTATACTATCTGTGACAGCTGTGTGTAGAATCTCCAGAGGATTCCTATCAGATACAGCTTCACACTGCGCTCCCCTGACTCACACTGCCTCTCTATACTATCTGTGACAGCTGTGTGTAGAATCTCCAGAGTGTTCCTATTAGATAGAGCTTCAAACGGCGCTCCCCTGACTCACACTGCCTCTCTATACTATCTGTGACAGCTGTGTGTAGAATCTCCAGAGTATTCCTATTAGATAGAGCTTCACACTGCTCTCCCCTGACTCACACTGCCTCTCTATACTGTCTGTGACAGCTGTGTGTAGAATCTCCAGAGTATTCCTATTAGATACTGCTTCACACTGCTCTCCTCCAGTTGGCAGGCTGACAGTGAGAAACCTATCATATGCAGGAGAGACAGGCTTAAAACTGCATCACACCAGAATACACCGAGACACCTGCTGTGAAGCCACATCTCATAGTATACACTTTAGATTCTGCACACACAGATAGTATAGACAGGCTGTTTGAGTCTGGGAGAGCAGTGTGAAGCTGTATCTGATGCACTCATTAGTAGTAGTGCTCCTCCAAATTTAAGTGAGATAAAAAAAATTCCAATACTCACCTAACTCCCATTTCATGCCACCTTCTAGGGTGCAGTTCATCAGGTGTCTGTGACCCAATGTAGCAGTCCACAATGAAGTCTTTGCACGGCCTCCCAGGTAATCTACCTTTTCTAGACTAGAGGTTTGGCTCATAAAGGTAAATGGTGAGGTAAGGAGTCATAGGCTCACTTGCCTGCCACAGTTTTCAGCTATATCATGCCCTGAGGACGCAGACAGACTTCATTGCGGTGTTTGTCCATACATTTAGGGCAGTGGGCAAAAATTCTGGGGCATATGCCCTAAATGCCCAGTGCTGGCATCACTACTTTGGAGCTGAACACGGGTTCATCTACAATTAATGTACAGACATATTCTTGCAGTCACTGTTGAGGCCTACAGTCGGAGGTCTACAATGTGGAGGGTCATTCTTGAGTCCAGTCTCTTCTGGCCATCATACTGATGACTGTGTCTTCTCTTGTGAGTATAAACATGCTAAGCCACAGCTGCATCTCCTAGAGGTGGAGCCACTTCTTCTCTGGTCCTAATGCCACTTGTGATGACATAACTGTCTTTACATCCATTACATACTGTATTTGGCATATAAGCACCACAAGTATTAAACACCTCCAGACCCTCTGTCCCTCCATCCCCTCCAGACCTCTCTGTCCCCCTCCAGACTCCTCTGTCCTGCCCTGACTCCTCTGTCCTCCGTCCTCCTCCAGACTCCTCTGTCCCCCTCCTAGCTCATCTGTCTTGTCCAGACTCCTCTGTCCCCCTCCTACCTCATCTGTCCTGCCCTGACTCCTCTGTCTTCCTCCAGACTCCTCCGTCCCCCTCCAGACTCTTCTGTCCTGCCCTGACTCCTTTGTCTTCCTCCAGACTCCTCCGTCCTTCTCCAGACTCCTCTGTCCCCCTTCTAGCTCATCTGTCTTGTCCAGACTCCTCTGTCCCCCTCCTACCTCATCTGTCCTGTCCTGACTCCTCTGTCCTCCTCCAGGCCCCTCCGTCCCCCTCCAGACTCCTCTGTCCTGCCCTGACTCCTCTGTCCTCCTCCAGACTCCTCCGTCCTTCTCCAGACTCCTCTGTCCCCCTCCTAGCTCATCTGTCTTGTCCAGACTCCTCTGTCCCCCTCCTAGCTCATCTGTCTTGTCCAGACCTCTCTGTCCCCCTCCAGACTCCTCTGTCCTGCCCTGACTCCTCTGTCCTCCGTCCTCCTCCAGACTCCTCTGTCCCCCTCCTAGCTCATCTGTCTTGTCCAGACTCCTCTGTCCCCCTCCTACCTCATCTGTCCTGTCCTGACTCCTCTGTCCTCCTCCAGGCCCCTCCGTCCCCCTTCAGGCTCCTCTGTCCTTTCAGCTGTTTAAGTGATTTCTCCAACAAGAAGAATCGGACCAGCCTGGAAGATTAAAGAAAGTATTGTGATTTGCACCATCATTAGTATCAGGTATACAGTATGTCTCAAAGAAAATTCAAGATATGAACTTCATCAGTACTCAGAGGAAACTAAGAAAATATGGAAAACATTGGGAATGGAAGAATGGCATCCTCAAAAAAGTTTGGGTTAAGGCCTTGATGAATGAAGGTATCAACAGGTGAGTGAACAGGTGAAAGTCTTTACAGGTGGGTATCTGTAGGATCTATAGAGTTGAAGTTCACTCCAGGTGAAGGACTATACAGGTGAAGGGCTGATAACGGATCTACAGGTGAAGGTTTGTACAGGCAAAGGTCTCCATATTTGAAGGTCTGTACAGGTAAACATCTCTACTGCTGAAGACCTCATGAGCGACGGTTTCTACAAGTCAAATACTATGTGGGTGAAGGGCTCTACAGGTGAAAGTCTCTAATGGTGAAGCTATAGATGAAGTTCCCTCCAGGTGAAGGACTCTACAGGTGAACATCTCTACAGGTAAAATCTTCATATGTGAAAGTGTGTACAGGTAAATATCTCTGCAGGTGAAGGTTCCTATGAGTGAAGGTATCTACATGAGAAGTACAGGTGAAGGTCTTCAGAGGTTAAAGTATCTACAGATAAAGGTCTCTACGAGTGATCATCTCTATAGGCAAAAGACTACATGTATTCATCTCAAGAGATGAACATCGCTAAGGGGGGAAAGACTGTCTTCAGTTGAATATCTCTATGAATTAAAGGCACTACAGGAGACCATCTCTCCAGGTGAAAGTCTCTCCAGGTAAAGCTACAGGAGTAGGTCTCTAAGGGTTACCACTAACTGCCATGCTGCATCTACACTTCTCCTGTTTTCAAGTTGCCAGTACTAATTACAACCCGGCTGCTTGACCACATGTAAAAGAACCTTACAGGTGACAGACTCTCAAGGTGAAGCTACAGGCAAAGGTCTCTCCAGGTAAAAGTCTGTACTGGTGAAGGTCTCTATAGGTGAAGGTTGCTACAGGTCAATGTCTTTACAGGTAAATCTACAGTCTAAGGTCTCTACAGGTGAAGTTACAGTTGAGAGTCTTGACAGGTAAAAGTCTCTACAGTTGAAGCTACAGGTGAGGGTTGCTCCAGGTAAAGGCTCTACAGGTGCATTCATGACCTGCACATAAGGATCTGCAGTTTTGTTATCACTGTATATACCAGTTCTTCTGGTATTTCCTCCTTGCTCTCATTATCTCCCTGCTGCTTGTCCCAGTATCACCTTGGTCTTTTTCCTGTAGAATATCAGGGATCCAATGGGCGTTCTCATCCTAATATTTACCTTACTGGGCTGGGGCTGAAATAAACACAAGGCTTGTGTTTCTGTTATGTAATGAGTGTGAGCCAGGCCCCAGGAGCAAAGTGATGAACTCATCAAATGTGAGGGAACGTCCATCCTGGTGAGCGGCCATGTATGTACCAGGGTCACAGAAAGAAAGGATTCATCAGGTGACACAGCCCACGCTCCACAGGTGGCTGATCTGATATCACAATGGTCATATTGGTCTTCACTGATATCTTGCTAAATCTCTGGGTCCTGTAATTAGTGGTGGTCACCCTGCATGGTGCCCCCTATTGGTAAAAGTAAAAGTGAATAACTTCTTACAGCAACTGGATGGATAATATAGGAGACGAAAAAACACCAGTCCATTATGTCAAACTGAGTGAAGCAGATAATGTAGAGTCTAGGGCCACATGCAACATAAGTGAGTGGCGCTGGAGCGCAATGACATATTCCTGCAGCTATTGATGTGCCAGAGAGGGTTGGGTGTTGGCCCATGATCTTGGAGATTGGCCTCTTTGTTAGTTGTAACTCTCCACAATATGTTCTATGTCTCCTATTCACATGTTTGTTCAATTCACTGACCACTAGCAGAAAATCAATAGATAACTTTACCAGGATGGAAAGGGTCCTAGGAAGTGTGACCTCCAAAGAGCAACACACACCTCCATTAGTCATCACTTCTTAAATGGCTCGTCCTTGTTGAGTCACCATAGGGCAAACACTTGTGCGTTACAGGTGTGTGGGTGTGAGGAAGTGACCAGGCTGTGCATTGATCTGACTTGGAGGAAGTCTGTATTTGCATTATGCAAGCGATGCGTGATCTGACGCATGTATCACACATGGAACGTCAATAAATTCATAATGCCAAATCATGACTGAATCAGTTGGTAACATCTCCTCAGTAGGTGAGAAATGATACACCACCAAGACTCCAAGAATCTTCATGACAGGCCTTCCACACACTGTCCTGTTGGGTTCTTCTCTAGAAGAGATCTGTATATAAAGACTTATTGACTTCATAACACTGGTCATGGCTTGTTGCTACGTAGCTCGTCCTTTTCGTTGGCCATCTTGGTATCTTGCACTTTTAGATCTACCAAATGCTTTTTCTTGAATTTTGCTCCTGTCTTTGGTACTCCACAATGACATCTTATGAGTCTTGGACCCAAGAGAGTGCTAGTGAGTCTGTATAGTCCTGAGGATGCTCGTGGATGACCGTGGATGCTTAGAATTCTAACGTCTTATTTGAAGTTGATGGGTCTCTTAACAAAGAAGTTTAATAT
This sequence comes from Bufotes viridis, assembly GCA_033119425.1. Taxonomy (NCBI): domain Eukaryota; kingdom Metazoa; phylum Chordata; class Amphibia; order Anura; family Bufonidae; genus Bufotes; species Bufotes viridis. The sequence goes on from CM065592.1 coordinate 432,833,275, forward strand.
CAAGAACAATCTAAGAATCAATGAACCTTGGCTGGAACCTCAACACAAACATCAACCCAAGCCAATCTGAACTTAAACCAAGCCTTCATCAGAACTTAAATCCAAACTTCAACCCAAACACAAATCTGAACCAAATTTTAATTCAAACCTCAAATCAATCTTCAACGTGAACTTCAACCCAGACGTCAACTGAAACCTCAACCCAAATTTAATCAGTTTTCTGAGAGTCTAATATCAATGGCCTGAAGATTAAGATCAACAACAACCTAAGAATGAATTAATGAATTAACATTTTTGAGTGTGAGGATGGGAAGATCACTTATGTGCAGCAGGTTATCCTCCTTGAGGAGTTTACTAGATGTTTACTGTATAAGGGCTTGTAGTGGACAGGTTGTTGTGGACTTGGAACTATGCCAGAGATGTGGGAGTTTAATCTCATTCTAGAGGCGCTCATTACTCTGCCTGTTAGGGATCCTAGGAAAATGGATTCCTATTGGCATATATCTCTTATAAATCTATTCTACACCCGGATTTATATCAGGTAAATCCACTGCTGACAGTGTCCGCAGGTTATTTATGAATTTGATTTTGACTGTCCAACCCGGGAGAAAGCACTAATGCGCTAGATATGCTTGAATGGGATTTAATGTGGTAATTTATTTTGGTTTTGCCAAGGGCTTTATAAGCGGGGTCAACTGTTGTATGCAGACCCTGAAACAAGGGTAAATGGGCAGGTGCGTAAAGCATTTAGGGGAGGAAGAGGAACAAGACAAGGTTTCCCCCTCCCAACCCTTCTTTTTGCAATATCTTTGGAGTCATTGTTGGCATTAATCAGACAGGAAGAGAGGGTGCCTGGATTCAGATATGAAGAGGGGGTTGATCTCCATATGCAGATGACCGTCCATTTCTTTGGGCGTCACACAATTCAATAGAAAGGGTGTTTGAGATCTTTGCAGATAATGGGTATAGTTTAGGTCTCAAGATGAATTGTGGTAAAACAGCTTGTATACCTATAGAAAAGCTGAGGGTGCTTAGACCTTAGAAACATTGGTGGTATATAACTAAGAGATGACACTAATGTCAGCCCAGAGCTTACTCTAATGTGCAAACAAGAACTTGGTGTCTCCCTGTGGCTGACTTCCTGTGAACTACAGGATGACATATTCACCAATCAAATCCCACCTGGCAGTTCTCACGTCCTTCTTCTCCCCATTCTCCATGTTCCTCTGTATATCCCTGTATTCTGTTGAACATATAATGTCTCCCGTATGTAGAGGACCAGGAGTGCAGATATATAGTAGGTGAGTGTATACAGTGATTAGCTGCATTTATATAAACCTCCTCACTCCCACTGCCTGTACTATCTGCACGTGCTGACTCTCCAGTGTAGTTCTATGGGATTTAGCTTCACACTGGTCTCGCTGCCTCCTGCATGTAAGAGCTGACATATCTGAGGGGATAAGAAATCAAGATGGCTAAAAACCCACAAATGGCACATAAAAAACAGGTATACACAAGGCATAAACAAGAGCCTCTAACTTATTCTTTAATAATGGAGAACCCTGCACTGTATAGGCAAAAAAATACAGATTATGTTACTGTCTGGTAAAATTGTCAAGATTCTATAAAGGAAGAAGTGACAAATGCAAGATGGAGCTCATTTACTGTGGACTGGTCCCGCCACCCAGAACATCTGGATGTCAGTGTTTGATCAGATATCTAAATGCTATGAGATTCCAGAAGAGTCAACAATGGAAGCTGGTATTCTGGGTCTCTGTAGGGGCTCTGCTCTGAAACACTCAAGCGCCAGAATAATTATGAAGCTGTTGTTTTATGCGAGGAAGTGTATTATGAAAAACTGGGTAGAAAGGACCGAGCCATCATTACATGCATGGATAAAGTAAATACTAACTATTCCATTATATGTGAAAGTTTCTCTATGGCCAGTTATAGACATATAGAGACCATAGATAGATGTTAACATGATACTGGAACAAGGTAATGTATTGGAAAGTTAAGATTGCGATGGGTGGAGGCGATGGACCTGGGGGTGGGAATGTAGTAGAAAAAAAGACTTGCCTTAAGACTTGTATAGTAAAAATGCTGTGATGATATTTTTCTTTTTCTTTGTTTTAGATGAATAATGGATATAAATAAAGATATACAGTATAAAAAGAATGAATGAGCTTTAACCAGAACCTAAACCTGAACATCAAGCCAAACCTTAAACCAACCTTGAACCTGAACTTCAACCCAAATTTAAATCAATCTTCAACCTGAACTTCCACCCAAACCTTAAACCAATCTTCAACCTGAACTTCAACCCAAACCTCAAAAAAATCTTCAACCTGAACTTAAACCCAAACCTCAAACCAATCTTCAACCTGAACGTCAACTCAAACCTCAAACCAATCTTCAACCTGAACTTCAACCCAAACCTCAAACCAATCTTCAACCTGAACTTCAACCCAAACCTCAAACCAATCTTCAACCTGAACTTCAACCCAAACCTCAAAAAAATCTTCAACCTGAACTTAAACCCAAACCTCAAACCAATCTTCAACCTGAACGTCAACTCAAACCTCAAACCAATCTTCAACCTGAACTTCAACCCAAGCCTCCAACAAATCTCATCTCCAACCTAAACTTCAAGCCAAACTTCAAACCAATTTTCAACCAAAACTTCCACCCAAACCTCAAACCAATCTTCAACTTGAACTTCAACTCAAACTTCAAACTAATCTTCAACTCAAACTTCAACCCAAGCCTCTAATTAATCTTCATCCTGAATTTCAACCCAAACCTCAAACTAATTTTGAACCTAAACTTTAACCCAAACCTCAAACCAATTTTGAACCTGAGCTTCCACCCAAACCTAAAACCAATCTTAAACTTGAACTTCAACTTGCACTTCAAACTAATCTTAACGGAAACATCAACCCAAACCTCAAATCAATCTTCAACCTGAACTTCAATCAAAACCTCAAGCCAATTTTGTACTTGAACTTCCACCCAATCTTCAAACCATTCTTGATCCAGAACTTCAACCCAATCTTTAACCTGAACTTTAACTCAAAACTTAACATAATATTCATAGCCTATCATCAGCATAGGCCTTCAATATCTGATCATACACAAACTACACAATTCCATCTCTTGTGAAAACCAAACCACAACAGATCCATACCCGTCCTGGCAGGAACAGTGCTGGATGACAGTCGTGCCCCAGTAATAGTGTAGTCACTAACGATTATTCTTTCTGTCACGTCCTGTACAGCTAATCCCTTATGCTGGATGAATATCTATAGAAGCATCTAGGCTTTTCTTCTCGCCATATTAACGATAGGGCCGGAGTTCAGCCTCTGACGGCGCATAGCAGCCTCATAATGTCCTCCTGATGCTACTGATGCTCCTGATGCTACTGATCTCAGGATCTTTTACAAGTCTAGTCAGAATACGACAAAAGCAGAAAATGCATAAATACAATAAGCTGTGATGTAATCAGATGCACGTATAGAGCATCATTGCATCATTGTATAAAAGAAGACAAGTTTCTGATAGATTGTATGTTATCATATTAAGTCTGTCCTGGACATTTCATGGACACCCAGGTGCAGGAGCAGATGATCTTTAAAGCACTCTGGTAAGATCCTAGACCATTATCTACCACTGGAGCCCATTTGAGTTTGGAAACTTGTGCATTTTTGTATGAGCTTCTCTGGAAAGTTGACCTACTCTTCACATAACCATTCTTCCTCACTCTGCTCTATCGCTATTTTGATTTAGGACCCACAGTCTGCAGCAGGCCGGCTCATGCTGCTTGGTACGAACAGCTCTCTGCTTCTGAATTGCCAACCTGTGCTGTGAAAACTCCCTATTTATCAATTAGGCTCCACCATGCTGCGTGACCCCTGTCCCCTAACACAGTGCCCCTGTCACCTGTCCATAGGAACTTCAGTCACACATGTGCCACACTTCCTGTCCAGCAGCCTCTTATATCATCTCCTCCTAGAGCAACAGGGACATCTAGTGGCCAAAGAAGGACATTACATCTCATTTTACATCTGCATACAAAGTTTACAAAAAATTAAAGGTGCAGTACATGTATGACTATCCGTGTGTTGTACTGCAGCTCACGGCATATATGTGTGCCATGTTTTGACAACGCTCATAACTAACAAGACATTAGTATGCTAACCTATGATGTGCCCACATCGTATAGGTGCTCAAAGCACAGTTTACTACATGTTGTATGCACGTGAGGTCATGTGTAGTCTAAGCACACATCACCTGGTTATGACAGAAGATCCTCCATCAGCATGAAGAGGAATGGTTGGAAGTTCTCGGCCTTCGCTGACTTCTCCAGGTTTACTCCCCATTTGACGTCACCGCGGGATGGGGTGTAATATTTCCCCGATGATCACCTGCACTTACAGAAAAAGGCAGCGATGTCCAGGCAGAACCTCGGGTCCAAAGCCTCCAGGGATCCAGATTTGATGATCCACTAATAACAGCCTGATTTTAAATATCCCACAGGGAGAAACCATCAATTTAGACGCCGCTGCTAAAAAAATCTCCCTCATGATAGATGTTTTCGAGAAATTCAATCGGAAGAGAAGCACGCCCCTGCTGTCGACAGGTGTCAGTCTACATATAGAGGGACTGCAGATACCACTGGGCCCCATCTGAACCATCCCATGTACAGAATCCATGATGAGAGTCATTGTCTGCATTACCGGCATACTAGGAGTAGTTTCTGGTGAGACAGGGGTTAATACACCCGGGTGAGGGCAATATTTGGCTTTCTCAGGCTCTCAGCACAAAGGCCAGGCCTGGGTGGGAGCCGGCTACGTTGGTACTTGCACAGATCATTGTATGTTTGGTTTGGGATTGTGCTGCAGAGACTTGGCAGCGTCTCACAGAGAAATGATGTGAAAAATCATTAGTGATGACGCCGGAGTGGGGATGCTCGACACCCGTCAGTGGGAAGGTCATGAGGTCACCGATAGGAAGGACCCTTGTAATGAGTTATACACAGAGTCATGTGAGACCCAGAGGATATACCCATAGAAAGAATACTAAGCATATATCTGGGGTGTACACCCCGCAGCAGAGAGGATGGGAGTGATCCACTATGTGTGAGATAATATTTTAAGGTCCTGGCTTAAGGATGATGGGAGTGATGCTTTATGTGAGATAAAATAATTTTTTATATTCTTTATTAATCCATTTCTTATTTTACAAAATCTAAAAAAATACATTCATAGTCAATGCATATCCATTATATTTTTCATGAATCAATCCGTATCTCCCACCCACTCGCACCGCCATCTCTCGAGGAAGGGGCCATTCCGCCTCCGCATCAATATCTTACCAATTGGCTTTTGTTTCACCAAGGTCGACAAATGTCCTTGATCTCCCTTTGTATTTCTTGATCCCCATATCCATATAATCCTGTTAGATAATTCCTTATCTCACCCTGACTTTCCTGTAAGATTTTTTCTTCTCCTCCGTCTGATGTGCAGTTATTTCTTATCGCACGTAGTAGATTGTCCTCAACCACAGACATATTTGGGATCTCCTGCTCAAGGCATTTACACAAGATGGTCTTTTTTCTGCCAAGTAAACGGTATTTATCAATGTCAGTGTACTTTTGTGCATCTTGTGTCGTGTGTAATGAAAAAAACATGACCATACATTTGCTTCCACGCCGACAACCCTGATCGGAAAGTTGATTACATCTTTCCAAAATCTGAAATTGTTGTTCTTTCCAGGTTTCCAATGTGATCGTTTCATTGACTTTTTGAAGTCCATATAATATCAGCAACGTCCCCTGTAGATATTTCTATCCTCATGTCTTTTCTCCAAGCCTCTGCTGCCTCTGTTCGGCCTACATCTACTATATAAGACACCCCCTTCAACCCACCATGTACCCATTGCCCCTATGGGAACTTTGTTAATCATTCCTGAATATTCTCTTCTGCGCGGAAACTCTTCATCTTCATTCACTCCGCACCAATTTCTAGCATACTTCTAGACCTTTGTATCTTTCATCATGTTCTTAATATGTCCGATTTCTTTTACATTAGCATGCATAGTCCTTATCCTAGAATAGAGCCTGACAAGTTCGTGTTCTATAAGATTATTTTGAGGTTGTGGGTTAGTGATGACGACAGGGACAGACTGGGATCTTAAAGTGGCCCTGGAAAAAAACCTAAGAGTAGCTCCATGTTGTAGACGGGTCCAAATGGACAGAAGGAGCGGCTAGCAATATCAAAGTGCAGCAAAAAATACCTTCCCAGAAGCTGCCCCTCTGTGGTGCCCAGCACCAGCTACCAGGTTGTGTCCTCCATGTCCGCCTCCAGTTGTCTCTAATTAAGAGGTGGAGGAGGAAGTTGAGGAGGCGAGATGCGGGTCACAGCTCCGATTCAGCCCTACTGTCGACATGCTGCCTGGTCACATAGGACAATACAGCACCACGTACCTGTTACACCCCGTGATGTCTCCTCTGATGTAGACAGTGTTTTTCCTCATCTTCTCCATTTGGCCCTGACCACCATGACAACTTCTTTCAGCCATATCTCATCTCTGCAGAGTCTATGACACAGACATTTTAGATTCCTCATTTTTCCATCATGCCCCCCATCCTAGTGCTCACTTATTACTATGCTGCAGTAGCACAGTGCCCCCTGTAGTAATGATGCCTCCTTATAATGCTCCCAGGAATAATGTCACTATAGTGGCCTCAGCATTAATAATGCCCCCACAGTAGTGCGTCCTGCAATAATATTACTCCCTTATTGTGCCCTCAGTAATAATAATGCCTCCTATAGTAGTGCCTACAGCAATAATAGTGCCCACTATTGTGCCCCGTTAATAATAATGCCCCCATAGTACCCCCATTAATGTCCCTATAGTGCTCATAGTATTACAAATACCCCAGCAATGACTCTCTACTGATCCTATACTGTAGTGGCCCCAGTAATTTCCCCTATAGTGTCCAGTATGCTCCCCAAGGGACCAAGTAAATTAAGAATGTAATCCTCAACTGTGTCCTGCTCCACTTTGCTGTCTGCGGTGCAGGCGGAGGCCAGCGCCTGAGAGTCCTGTGTCCCGGCACAGGCAATGATGACATCATCAGAACAGGCAGTTGAGATGATGTCATCAGTTCCCAAATACCTGTGCCATTCTGCTGATTCAGGCTTCGTGGCCTATAAGGAATCTCAGTGTCTGCTGCAATATTAAACTGTATCCATGTCCTCAAGAAGGCACGACATTTGAACTTAGGAGCCCGCCGGGTACACACTGTAAGTACTTAACGCTACTAGGATTAATTAGCTCTGGGAGCATCAGATCATTATGTACCTGGCTGGCGGCCATGAGGAGGGATCAAGCAGTTCCCTGGGCATCGGCCCGCTTGGAATTGTAAAGGGCTTTACAGTTTAAGCAGAAGATTGCTCCTCCCCTAGGCCCTGGTGCCTCTAAAGTCACCCATCCACAACACATAGTGAGACAATTTCAAAGGCATTACTGTTCTTCGTATAACTCTCCCACCCCCAAACTCTCCAAACTAGGGTAGCCACCTGCTTAACCACAAAAAGGAGAACATCCTATGCCACGTCCACAACCCCCCAAGGCCATGCCCCAACACCGCTAAGTCATGTCCCCTCTCCCAGTAATAGCTTGACAAGAGATAAAAAAAATGTGGGAGACCTTATAGTGAGCTGCACCCGGGCCTGGAGTGCTTCTCTCACCTTCAGTCAGTCAGAGAGTGACATGTCCTCTGGGTCTATGTCATGCGTCACAATCATTACACTACCTCAGCCGGGAAAACCCCTTGTGCAGCCTAAAAATTTCAGGCCTATTTATCTACTGAACTCGGATGTCAAACTGTTTGCAACAGCTCTTGTTAATTGTTTGCTGCGTATCATCCCCTCACTGGTCAACCCCAATCGGATAGGATTTGTATATAGTAGAAAATCCTCAGATGGTACTCGAAGGCTCATCAACTTGGTCCATGGTGCTCTCGCACACCTTCTCTGCTTCTTTTGGATGTGCAGAAGGCATTCTACAGGGTCCTTGATTCTCCTTTCATCAAATTCGGCTTTGAAGAGTTTACCAAATTGGTCTTCATGGCCTTGTACTCTTCACCATCGGCCCTCCGAATTAGTAATGGCACTCATTAGGGGTGTCTTCTTTCACCCACTATCTTTGAGTTGGTTATGGTGCCCTTGGTGGAGTCCATTCGACAAGATACCCTAATTTTTGGCATACCTGTAGGTAACAACACAAAATTGTCTTATATGATGATGACGTCATTCTTGAGTGTGGGACTACCTCTTGAACTTTCAGCCCAATACCCTTTCCAGTGGAGCGATACTCATGTAAAGTACTTGAGTATTAATCTCACTTGCTTTAGAGGCTGTCTGTATAACTATCTCAAATTATTGTTCCAGTGTTCCCGTTTCCTGGCTGGAAGAAATTGCAAAAGACCCTGCTTAAAGGGGTTGTGGCATGTCGAATATTCTACATTTTTCAAACTAGCACCTGAATCAGAATACTTTTGAAGTAGCATGTAATTAAAAATGTGGTACAGCCACTGAGTTATTCACTAAAATGTATCTGTATAGCGCCACCTGCTGTTTGTTCTTTTGCTTATTTCTTGTCCACCTCACTGTGGTGGTCACTTTAAATCTTTAACTGCCACCAGCCACATCCTCTGTTAGAAGCAGTGACAGTAACAGGGAGAGAGAGCAGCAGCATTAAGGACATGCCTCCAGAGCTGTTATAGGGAAAGAGATGCAGAAGAAAGGACATGCCCCCTGAGCTGCCAGCCTGAAATAAATGTAGCAACAAGTGGAGAAATGATTGGGGAGATCTATGGTTCTATTTGAGGTACAGATCTGGTTCTAGCTTTGTTAGAAAGAGATTGTCATGTACTATATGAAGTCTCATTTGTGTTTTTTATATCAGTCATGGGATAACACCATTAGCTTTGTTTGGCAAAACAAGAATCTGTCACTGTAGGGAGCAGTAAGCCCTGAACTCCATGCATACCCTTGTACCTACCTACTTGTACGATCCTCACTATACAGCGTTCCACAACTGGACGAGAGTCCCTTGCTGAACACGTGCTGGGGCAAAGCAGGGAAGGAAATAACAGAAAGAAAAATAATAAGTGACAGACAGGCATGGATAAATAACAAAGAACAGACAAGGCGGGTCAGACAAGGCTAAATCTTGAGGCAATAATCAAAAACATTACCAAGCTCAAATCAGTACCAGGAGAATCCAGATGGAACCAAATCAGGCATCAGAGGTCATACCAAGCCAGTCCAAAGTGTCAGGCCGAAGGGTCAAAGTCAATAGAAAGCAGGGGTTAAGAAATACTAGAAGCACTGCAGGAGAAAAAAGGACTAGTGCGGCACATAAACCAATCATAGGCAACCGTGGCCAGCAGTTGCCTGTTTTAAACAGGCTGCACAGCAGATCATGTGACATGTCGAGCATCATGTGACCAATTATGTCATAGCTCTGGATGTGCCTGCTCGCGTTCCTGCTTTCAGAGATCTGGCCTGATTATTATGGGAACCAGATGTATATTACAGAAACCTTCCCTACATTGATGCAGTCCTAGGAATGGGGAAGGATGGGGATTCCAGATGTTAAAAAATACCATCAAGCAGTTATCCTTGCTCAGATGAAAGACTGATGGCAGTTCCCAGGTATGGGTTGGCCCCCACGCTACATTGGGTCCCCTGGACACCGTTGAGGTGTCACCACATGTTGCTGCTCTCTGGATGGAATGGGGAGGCGTGGTGCCCCCCAATGGGAAATAAATCTAGATAGTCAGGGTCTGCAGTAACCAGGGGGCTTCTTTGCTGGAGGAATTCAGGTGCAAAACAATACAGGCAGTGCACTGAGCGGCTTCTCCAGTCTCCTCCCTGGCAGAAGAAGGGTTTAATGCTGAGGAAAGGCCTGAGCGAGCTGTCCCTCTATCTCTCAGAGAGCTGGTACCCTGGTCAAAGGCTGGAGGTCCATGGTCTCTGGTTCACTCATGTGGCTGGCTCCCTGGTCACACGGCTGGGTCAGTACAATAACGATATCACATATGTATAGGTTTTTTATGTCTAAATAGTGTAAAAAAACTTTTACATTTTTATTTTATTTTACATCACCATTTTCTGACCCCTATTATTTTGTGTATAGTTATATCTACTGAGCTGTGGGGGGCTAATTTTTTGCAGGATGATCTGTAGTTTTTAATGATACCATTTTGGAGTGTGTGTTGTCTGACTGTTTGAACACATTTTATAACTTTTTTTGGGTAAGAGAAGCGATGAAAAAATGTCGAATTGGCCATTTTGACCCTTTTTTCTGTTACGCCTTTCGCGTATTGGAAAAATATTTTTGTATTTTAATAGTGCGGGTGTCTTCAAATGCGGTGATGCCCATTATGTTTATATTCTTGTTATTTTTTTATTGTATTTTTTATTCTACGGAAAGGGGGTGATTTAAATTTTAACATATTTTTAATTTTTTTTTCATGTCATGATTAAGGACTAATATATAAAAGTCCGAAACGCGTAGACTATTTGTTCTTACCTGCACTGGAAAAGTTGTACGCTTCAATAAATTATTTCTTCACTGCACCGGAGAAGCTGGAGCCCTAATTTTTCTTGATTTTCTGCTATCAATTCAGCCGTTTCCAGAGGCTGTTGGTTCCGTGCTCACGGTAAAGCAGGAAGGTGAGAGCTGCCTTGCATCTGTTTATCCTTTGCTGTTTTAATTTTTTATATATTATTTAAGTTTTTTTTTTTACTTTTTATGGTATTGTAGCTCATGTTTGAGGCTGCAAAACTCATTATATTTCTTTTAATTCTGAACCATCATGGTTCTTATAGATCCATGATGAGAGCAGAAATGCTAATTTCATGGTCGCCTGCCACCTGCTCCAATACCCTAGACCCAGCGTATTGAGCCAAATTACCGGCATCCTTATTGGCCACAAAGAATAACCGTAATAAGCCTGGAAGCTTCCCGGTTTTTGAGCTTTTAGATGCTGTGATCACACTTTAATCACTGCGATTCGCATTATTGCCGATTGCGGTCATAGCCGCAGGTCTCCGATGTTTGAAACAGCGGGGACCCGCCGGCCATGATGCCCCCTGCATGCCTGAGCAGGGGTCATGTTTACCCTTTGCTCCAGCGCCGTACATGTACGATGCTGGTAGCAAAAGGATTAATGCAGGTCTATGGGAATGACTAAGCAGCTTTTTCAGGCATAGAGCTAAACCAGAATGTCAGTGAGCCTGTTTTTCCTCTCCAACTCTTTGGATAGATAAAAAGTCCCAAAATCTATTTGCTGGCTGTTGCACAGTGCAATGTAGACATAATGTAATAACGGTGCAAATAAACAGGATATGTTACAATAAGCCTATAGATGCAGTTCAATAAAACTAAACAGAACAAGTGCAATGAAGTAGGAAGTTGATGGCTTTGCGTAGTAGCAATAGGGTCAAATGTCCACAAATGTCCATAGTCCAAAGTACCCTTTTGCAAGCTTCTTCCCCATTACCTTGCCTTGTATGCACACCTGATGATTCGACACTAGGTTCAGGAGTAGCTCTGGACCTTCTCCCAGTGTCTGGAGACCGGTCTGGTATGGACGGAGCTCTTACACAATCGCCATGTTCAACCCCTGATCAACCCCTTCTCAATTTCAGAAGTCCGACTACATGGAAAAATTGGAGAAGCTCTGGTCTCGAACCTGCTTCTAAGAAGCCATCAGTTGACTGAAACGATTTGTAGCAATTCGAGAAAATTCTAAATAATTTACCCTTTGGTGGTACCTGATCCCAGCTATTACATGTAGATCGGATGTTACCTATTCAGATGGATCAAGAAGGAAGTGCGGAGGAAAAGACTATGGGGCACACAGTGTTAGTAAAGCCTCATAACTGGTGGTTGATCTGCCGGAGTTATGAAGGGGCCATAACTTCGGTGCATCCATCGCCACTTCTAAATGTAAGCTTCGAGCTTCCTTGCTGTCTTACAGTTAGACCATTTTTCTACGTTTAAAACAAGCATAGAAAATGACGAATGAGACAATTATAGACCTGGAGTGAGCGGGGAGACGTCGCAGATAGCGGTTGCGCCGCAATCTGCGCCTGAAATATGCCTCATTTAAGCGTATTTCAGAATAGCAAATGACCCCCTGTATTTTTCACATGTGCTGGTCATGCCCCTGAGCTAGAATATATATATACCTTTTACATTCAGAGCTACCTGTCCCTGGGCTTTATGTTTTCTGAATATAGAACAAATACAGTCTCGGTATGAGGTCAGATAAATACTCGCCAGGCACTGGAAGTCCATGCAGGGCCTTACGTTGAGGGAATTCTTGGGCATTTTGCACCGATACAGAACATTTGCTCGGACATTCTCTAAAAGTATGAAATTCCCATCCCACAGGGAATTACGAATACTGTGTTATCCCCGTCTTACATTTTCTTCCTCAGTACTTTAGAATTTTTCAGTAATTTTTTGCATGCAAGAGCCTACCTGCTTTACTTGGTCAATATCCCTACGTCTATGTCCTACCTCAATTTATTTTGTATTTCAATGATGAATCCCCGGGCACTTTTCCCACTAGTGAATTATGTTTATTGATGTCTTAATATATTGTATTAGTCTATGTTATCATTATTGGATTTGTTATTTTTTTTAAATTCTATTGAAAGTATATAATCCTGGGATCTCTGAACTGTTATATATAATTCTGAGAATCTCTGAACTGTTATATATAATCCTGGGGATCTCTGAACTGTTATATATGATCCTGGAATCTCTGAACTGTTACATATAATCCTGGAATCTCTGAACTGTTATATATACTCCTGGAATCTCTGAACTGTTATATATAATCCTGGAATCTCTGAACTGTTATATATAATCCTGGGATCTCTGAAATGTTATATATACTCCTGGGATCTCTGAACTGTTACATATAATCCTGGGATCTCTGAAATGTTATATATACTCCTGGGATCTCTGAACTGTTACATATAATCCTGGGATCTCTGAAATGTTATATATAATCCTGGGATCTCTGAAATGTTATATATAATCCTGGGATCTCTGAAATGTTACATATAATCCTGGGATCTCTGAAATGTTATATGTAATCCTGGGGATCTCTGAACTGTTATATATCATCCTGGGATCTCTGAACTGTTATATTTGATCCTGGGGGGTGTCTCTGAGCTGTTATATATACTCGTGGGATCTCTGAACTGTTACATATAATCCTGGGATCTCTGAAATGTTATATATAATCCTGGGATGATAGGCATTTCGCCCACAGGACGGCCGCATACTGGATGTTTTCCCTTTTTACACCATTCTTTGTAAACCCTAGAGATGGTTGTGTGTGAAAATCCCAGTAACTGAGCAGATTGTGAAATACTCAGACCGGCTCGTCTGGCACCAACAACCATGCCACGCTCGAAATGGCTTAAATCACCTTTCTTTCCCATTCTGACATTCAGTTTGGAGTTCAGGAGATTGTCTTGACCAGGACCTCAGCCCGAAATGCATTGAAGCAACTGCCATGTGATTGGGTGACTAGATAACTGCATTAATGAGACACAGAACAGGTGTTCCTAATAATTCTTTAGGTGAGTGTATAATCCTGTGATTCCAGAACTGTTATATATAATCATTGGGGGGGGGGGGCATCTCTGAACTGTTATATATAATCCTGGCATTTTTTGACCTGTTATATATAATCCTGGGGATCTCTGAACTATTATATACAACCCTGGAGATCTCTGAACTGTTATATATAATCCTGTAATCTCAGAACTGTTATATATAATCCTTTTAATCTCAGAACTGTTATATATAATCTTGGGATTTCTGAACTATTATATAAAATTCCTGGATCTCTGAACTGTTAAATACAATCCTGGGATCTCTGAACTGTTATATATAATCCTGGGGATCTCTGAACTGTTGTATATGATCCTGGGGTGGGGGAGTTCTGAACAGTTATATATAATCCTGGGATCTCTGAACTGTTATATATAACCCTTGACATCTCTAAACTGTTATATATAATCATGTGATCTCTGAACTGTTATATATAATCCTGGGGGGGGGGGGTCTCTGAACTGTTAGATATTATCCTGGGATTCTCTGACCTGTTATATATAATCCTGGGGATCTCTGACTAGAGTTGAGCGGACAACTATAAGTTCGGGGACGACAGGTTCAGCCGAACTTCACAAAAAAGTTTGGGTTCGGGATCCGAACTTAACCCAAAATTGACGTCAACGGGGTCCCGAATATTTGGGCACTAAAATGGCAGTAGAAAAGTCCTGGAAAGGGCTAGAGGGATGCAAAATGCAGCAAAATGTGGGTAAGTGCCCTGCAAACAAATGTGGATAATGACTAAAATAATATAATTTAAAATTAAAAATCTAAATTTGATCTAGGAGGAGGAAATGGATGTGGAGTAGGGGGTTGAGGAGGCGTCAGGTGGGAATGCCATTCGCCAATGGAACAGACAATTTAAAAAAATGTAGGCCCCTGGCATCCAGGCAGAGCAGGGGGTTTTCACCGGCAAAACTGGGTTGATATTACCCACAAATGGAACAGACGATTTTTTAAAAATGTAGGCCGCTGGCGCCCAGGCAGAGGAGGGTTTTATTCACAGCAAAATAGGGTTCATGTCACCCACAAATGGAACAGGCCATTTTTAGAAATGTAGGCCCCTGGCACCCAGGCAGAGGAGGGGTTAATTCACGGCAAAAATGGTAATATTGGATCAGGGCTGGGTACAAATATGTAGCAGAGCACCCCCAATAGTTGCTGTAGCTTGAAGATTTAACACCACCAAGCTCAACAGATTTCTTCTCTAATCTGACCCTCACAGAAGCTGCGTCCTATCCCTACACTGAGAAGAGCAGAGTGACGTGCGGCGCTACGTGACTCCAGCTTAAATAGAGGCTGGGTCACATGCTGCACTTAGCCAATGACAGCCATGCCATTAGTAGGCATGGGTGTGATGGCTTCTTAGGGCAAAGTAGTGAAACGCTTGTTGATTGGCTGCCCTGCAGCCTTTCAAAAAGCGGGAGGAAATCGCCGAACAACGAACCCGAACTTTTACAGAAATGTTCGGGTTCGGGTGCGAAAAACCGTAATGTTCGATACGAACCCGAACTTTACAGTTCAGGTTCGCTCAACCGTATCTCTGAACTGTTATTTATAACTCTGGAGATCTCTGAGCTGTTATATATAATCCTGTGATCTCAGAACTGTTATATGTAATCTTGGGATTTCTGAAGTGTTATATAAAACTCTTGGATCTCTGAACTGTTATATATAATCCTGGGATCTCTGAAGTGTTATATATAATCCTTGGGGTCTCTGAGCTGTTTTATACAATCCTGGGACTCTCTGAACTCTTATATGTAATCCTGGGAGTCTCTATACTGTTATATATCATCCTGGGATCTCTGAACTGTTATATATAATCCTGGGATCTTTGAACTGTAATGTATGTGATAATAAGGATCTCTGAACTGTTATACATAATCCTGGGGATCTCTTGAACTACTATAAATAATCCTGGGGAGCTCCTGAACTGTTATATAAAATCATGGAGTTCTCTGAACTGTTATATATAATCCTGGGATCTCTGAACTGTTATATATAATCCTGGAGATCTCCTAAACTGTTATATATAATCCAGGGGATCTCAGAACTGTTATATATAATCTTTAGGATCTCTGAACTGTTACATATGATCCAGGGAGTCTCTGAATTGTTATATTTATTTATTTAATGCACTTATATAGGCCAATATGCTACTATATTCCGCAACGCTTTACAGACAAAATCTTTTTTTTATCCTCTGAACTTGACGCTGAGACACATTGAAGGCGTCTGTCACATCAGCAGTGGATCTGGTCATCAGCCTCTTGATAATCAACACTTTAGTCTCAGGGTGAATCTTAGGCATGTTTGCAGAGGTCTAGCTTCTTTCTATACACACCCGAGTTCTAATTGATCCATTATTAGTCACAGGTGAAGCTCATATGACAAGGCGACAACACTTATGTCTTGGCAAAAATTGACTCAATGGGCTTTACCAAGCTGTGAATATTAGAATACTTTTTGTCAGTTTCGTTTTGCACTGGAACATTATTACAAAAGCTGCTGGGATTAAAATGACCCATTTCTTGTAACAAAATCTTGATTAGAAATATATTTTAGCGGCACTTCAGGTCAATTTGTACACAAGCGACAAGACTTTTGTCAGGGACTGTAGTATATAAGACCGAAAAAAGACATCCAGTTCGGCCTGTTTCCTACAAGTTCACCCAGAGGAAGGCAAAAAACCCCTGTGAGGCAGAAGCCAATTTTCCCCACTTAAGGGGGAAAAAAATTCCTTCCCGACTCCAATCAGGCATCAGAATAACTCCCTGGATCAACGACCTGCTCTTACAGTAAAGAGTACATAGTCTCACTGCTCTTACAGTAAAGAGTACATAGTCTCACTGCTCTTACAGTAAAGAGTCCATAGTCTCACTGCTCTTACAGTAAAGAGTCCATAGTCTCACTGCTCTTACAGTAAAGAGTCCATAGTCTCACCGCTCTTACCGTAAAGAGTCCATAGTCTCACCGCTCTTACCGTAAAGAGTCCATAGTCTCACTGCTCTTACAGTAAAGAATCCATAGTCTCACTGCTCTTACAGTAGAGTCCATAGTCTCACTGCTCTTACAGTAAAGAGTCCATAGTCTCACCGCTCTTACCGTAAAGAGTCAATAGCCTCACTGCTCTTACAGTAAAGAGCCCATAGTCTCACTGCTCTTACAGTAAAGAGTCCATAGTCTCACTTCTCTTACAGTAAAGAGTCCATAGTCTCACTGCTCTTACAGTAGAGTCCATAGTCTCACTGCTCTTACAGTAAATAGTCCATAGTCTCACTGCTCTTACAGTAAAGAGCCCATAAGCTCACTGCTCTTACAGTAAAGAGTCCATAGTCTCACTGCTCTTACTGTTAAGAGTTCCATAGTCTCACTGCTCTTACAGTAAAGAGTCCATAGTCTCACTGCTCTTACAGTAAAGAGCCCATAGTCTCACTGCTCTTACAGTACAGAGTCCATAGTCTCACTGCTCTTACAGTAAAGAGTCCATAGTCTCACTGCTCTTACAGTAAAGAGTCCATAGTCCCACTGCTCTTACAGTAAAGAGCCCATAGTCTCACTGCTCTTACAGTACAGAGTCCATAGTCTCACTGCTCTTACAGTAAAGAGTCCATAGTCTCACTGCTCTTACAGTAAAGAATCCTCTGAAAACTGTACACAGTCCTCCATGTGTAGTCTGACCAGTGATGTGTAAAGTGGTAGGACTATGTTCTTATCACCGCCATCTATGCCCCTTTTGATGCAACCCATTATCTTATTAGCCTTGGCAGCAGCTGCCTGACACTGGTTTTTACAGTTTAGTTTGCTGTTTATTAAAAAGTGTTAACAAGTGTTTTACCATTTAGTACCATTTAGTATGTACGGGTGACTTGCATTATTCCTTCCCATGTGCATAACTTTACATTTGTCAGTGTTAAACCTCATCTGCCATTTCTCTGCCCAAGCCTCCAATCTATCCAAAACTGTCCTCTGTAGTATATATATACAGTATATTGTCCTCTGTAGTATATACACAGTATACTGGACTCTGTACTATATATACAGTATACTGTCCCCTGTAGTATATATATACAGAATACTGCCCTCTGTAGTATATATACAGTATACTGTCCTCTGTAGTATATATACAGTATACTGTCCTCTTAAGTATATATACAGTATACTGTCCTTTGTAGTGTATATATACAGTGTACTGTCCTCTGTAGTATATATACAGTATACTGTCCTCTGTAGTATATATACAGCATACTGTCCTCTGTAGTATATATACACAGTATACTGTCCTCTGTAGTGTATATATACAGTATACTGTCCTCTGTAGTATATATATATATATACAGTATACTGTCCTCTGTAGTATATATATACAGTATACTGTCCTCTGTAGTATATATACAGTATACCATCCTCTGTAGTATATATACAGTATACTGTCCTCTGTAGTGTATATACAGTATACTGTCCTCTGTAGTATATATACAGTATACTGTCCTTTGTAGTGTATATATACAGTGTACTGTCCTCTGTAGTATATATATACAGTATACTGTCCTCTGTAGTATATATACAGCATACTGTCCTCTCTAGTATATATACAGTATACTGTCCTCTGTAGTATATATACAGTATAGTGTCCTCTGTAGTATATATACAGTATACTGTCCTCTGTAGTATATATACAGTATACTGTCCTTTGTAGTGTATATATACAGTGTACTGTCCTCTGTAGTATATATACAGTATACTGTCCTCTGTAGTATATATACAGCATACTGTCCTCTGTAGTATATATACAGTATACTGTCCTCTGTAGAGTATATACAGTATACTGTCCTCTGTAGTATATATACAGTATACTGTCCTTTGTAGTGTATATATACAGTGTACTGTCCTCTGTAGTATATATACAGTATACTGTCCTCTGTAGTATATATACAGCATACTGTCCTCTGTAGTATATATACAGTATACTGTCCTCTGTAGTATATATACAGTATACTGTCCTCTGTAGTATATATACAGTATACTGTCCTCTGTAGTATATATACAGTATACTCTCCTCTGTAGTATATATACAGCATACTGTCCTCTGTAGTATATATACAGCATACTGTCCTCTGTAGTATATATACAGTATACTGTCCTCTGTAGTATATATACAGTATACTGTCTTCTGTAGTATATATACAGTATACTGTCCTTTGTAGTATATATACAGTATACTGTCCTCTGTAGTATATATATATACAGTATACTGTCCTCTGTAGTATATATACAGAATACTGTCCTCTGTAGTATATATACAGTATACTGTCCTCTGTAGTATATATACAGTGTACTGTCCTCTGTAGTATATATACAGTATACTGTCCTCTGTAGTATATATACAGCATACTGTCCTCTTCAGTATATATACAGCATACTGTCCTCTGTAGTATATATACAGTATACTGTCCTCTGTAGTATATATACAGTATACTGTCCTCTGTAGTATATACACAGTATATTGTCCTCTGTAGTATATGTACAGTATACTGTCCTCTGTAGTATATATACAGTATACTGTCCTCTGTAGTATATATACAGTATACTGTCTTCTGTAGTATATATACAGTATACTGTCCTTTGTAGTATATATACAGTATACTGTCCTCTGTAGTATATATATACAGTATACTGTCCTCTGTAGTATATATACAGTGTACTGTCCTCTGTAGTATATATATACAGTATACTGTCCTCTGTATTATATATACAGTATACTGTCCTCTGTAGTATATATACAGAATACTGTCCTCTGTAGTATATATACAGTATACTGTCCTCTGTAGTATATATACAGTGTACTGTCCTCTGTAGTATATATACAGTATACTGTCCTCTGTAGTATATATACAGCATACTGTCCTCTGTAGTATATATACAGCATACTGTCCTCTGTAGTATATATACAGTATACTGTCCTCTGTAGTATATATACAGTATACTGTCCTCTGTAGTATATATACAGTATACTGTCCTCTTCAGTGTTAATTACTTTACACAGTTTAGTGTCATCTGCAAAAATAGATATTTTACTGTGCAGGCCTTCTACAAGATCATTAATAAATATATTGAAGAGAATAGGGCCCAATACTGACCCCTGTGGTACCCCACTAGTGACAGTGACCCCACCAGTACTGACCCCTGAGGTACCCCACTAGTGACAGTGACCCCTCCAGTACTGACCCCTGAGGTACCCCACTAGTGACAGTGACCCCTCCAGTACTGACCCCTGAGGTACCCCACTAGTGACAGTGTCCCCTCCAGTACTGACCCCTGAGGTACCCCACTAGTGACAGTGTCCCCTCCAGTACTGACCCCTGAGGTACCCCACTAGTGACAGTTGCACAATCTGAGTGTGTACCGTTAATAACCACCCTCTGTTTTCTGTCACTCAGCCAGTTACTTACCCACATACAGACATTTTCTCCCAGTCCGAGCGTCCTCATTTTATATACTAACCTTTTATGAGGTACAGGGTCAAATGCTTTGGAGAAGTCCAGATATACGACATCCACTGATTCGCCGCTGTCAAGTCTAGAACTTACCTCCTCATAGAAGCTGATTAAATTCGTTTGGCATGACCGATCCCTCATGAAGCCATGCTGATATGGCGGTATTTGCTTATTTTCATTGAGATACTACAAGATAGCATCTCTCAGAAAACCTTCACAGTTTACCCGCGATGGATGCTACACTTACCGGCCTATAATTTCCAGGCTCTGTTTTTGGACCCTTTTTGAATATTGGCACCACATGTGCAATGCGCCAATCCTGTGGGACATTCCCTGTCAGTATAGAGTCTGTAAATATCAGAAATAAGGGTCTGGCTATGACATCACTTAATTCCCTTAGGATACGGGGGTGTATGCCATCCGGTCCTGGCGATTTGTCTATTTTAATCTTTTTAAGTCGCTGTTGTACTTCTTCCTGGGTCAGATGGGGCACTTTTAATGGGGAATTTACTTTTACATTCTGCATTTCATCTGACAGTTTATTTTCCTCAGTGAATATAGTGGAGAAAAAAATATTTAATAGTTTTTCTTTTTCCTCGTCGCTCTCTGCAACACCCCCCTCATTGCTGTGTAGAGGGCCGACTCCTTCAGATTTATATTTTTTACTATTTATATAATTGAAGAACATTTTAGGGTTAGTTTTACTCTCTTTGGCAATTAATCTCTCGGTCTCTAGTTTGGCAGTTTTTATTAGTTTTTTACATATTGTATTTTTTTCCTTATAGTTTATCAGAGCTTCCTCGCTCCCCTCCTGTTTTAGTGATTTATATGCTTTCTTTTTGTCATTTATTGCTTTCTTTACGGTTCTATTTATCCACATTGATATGAACTGTTATATATAATCATGGGATTTATGTACTGTTAGATATATTTCTGGGGTCTCTGAACTGATATATATCATCCGGAGGGTCTCTGAACTCTTCTATATAATCCTGTAATCTCTGAACTGTTATATATCATCCGGGGATCGCTGTACTGTTATATATAATCTGGGGGAACTCCTGAACTGTTATATATAATCCAGGGGATCTCAGAACTGTTATATATAATCCTTGAGATCTCCTGAACTGTTATATATAATCCAGGGGATCTCAGAAGTGTTATATATAATCTTTAGGGTCTCTGAACTGTTAGATATAATCCTGGGAGTTTCTGAATTGTTATATTTATTCATTTGTTAAGTTAATGCAATTATATAGCGCTACTATATTCCGCAGTGCTTTACAGACATTGGCATCCAATGGGGCTCACAATCTAAGGTATATATAATACTATTGCTCTCCTGATCTGTTAAATCTAATCCTGCAATTTCTGTACTGTTATATATAATCCTAAAGATCTATGAACTGTTATATATAATCATGGGATCTATGTATTGTTATATATAATTCTGGGGTCTCTGAAGTGATATATATCATCCTGAGGGTCTCTGAACTGTTATATATAATCCTGGGATGTGTTATAACACACCTGAGCCGGCATCCATTCAAAGTATAGGGGAAAGAGAGGGGGCCATCTGATAATGGGTCCCTAACCACTCATTCCTTAGGGCATGATGGCAGCCACGAACAGATAAACGCCACCGCACTATAAATAGTGGCAGCATTTTGAATATGGGGTCATCTTAAAACGAGGTTACGGCCCCTACGCGACTTCCGTCATTGCGTTCAAGCACACGCCGGCAGCTGTCCTACCGCGCATGCTCAAGAGCGCGGGTAGTGCGATCATGTATTCCACATCATCGCATCTATACTTAGACCGGCCCCTAGCCGTTCGAACGCACAATAGCACAGTGCGATCAACAGGAAGCGTCCCCAGCATTCGCCACCATTTTCCACAGTAAGCATTAATGGCTTTAGGTATAATGAAAGGAACTTGGTCTGGGGAAAAAAAAGAGAAAGACTGACTCATGGGTAAGATATCAGATATAATTAGGGAGGTATGAATAAATACGGCATTAGCGAGAAATTCCACCACATTATGTATAAAGATATGACCAGAAATGGCTGATTCATACATATAACGACATATAAGTCTTCATTAGAAAGAAGGAAAAATGGGGGTTTAATGAAGCAGCCAAAGTTCAGCTGTTCATTTAAACCCGTAGGTGAAACAGTACGCAGTGGGAATGTCCAGCGGGTCTCCCGCTGCAGCAGAATCCGATCCCAGTCGCCTCCTCTGAGAGGTGGTTTAAAAGGAGTCTGTCACCACATTTGGCCATTATAGACTAAGTACACAGCGCATTGCGATGCCCATTGTGGGCATTACTTCACTGGAGCTTTTGCGCATGCGCAGGGTGGCTTTCCTCTTCTCCTGTGGGCCTCTGGTCTGCCTCCCATTGGCCAGTGAAGTCATGTCCAGAATGGGCATCGCAATGCGCATGCCCCGACCCTGCAATGGAGCGAGCAGGCGTGGGATCGCGCGATGGAGGACGCAAGAGAAGGGCGGGCACAGGCAGAGGCTGGGGCGGGGATATGAGCCAAAGAGAATAAACAGCCTGGACTCCAACAATGTGAACGCCGCCCCTGGGCACTTGCGAGCCCTAATTTACATACCAATTAAACTCTGTTTTTGCTTCCAGTGAACTGCAAAACGACTAAACAAAGGTACCATTAGAATCAGCCACTGTTAGGCAAATGCGCTGTGCACTTAGTCTATAATGGCCAAACGTGGTGACAGACTCCCTTTAACCATCTCAATACCAACGACCTTGATGCTCCGTGGGTCACCCTGGTGGCATTCATGCACATGTCTAGACACTGCCGTGTCCCGTCTGCTGGCTATGTCACTCAGGTGCTCTCCCACCCGTCTGCGCAGCACTCACTTAGTTTTAACAATGTACTCTGGAAACCTGGGGACATTACGGTAGGACTAGTGGTACATCTGTACGCTCCCTACCTTTGTTTATATCAGTTGTGATTATCCATCAGCCCCGCTCGTGTATCACTAGAGTGGTTTTTAGTGTCTATTGTGTCAAGCATTACCTGTGGGTTACAAGTGCTGGTTCTCAATTTGTGTATTTAAGGGCCTATATTTTAGATTTATTCTATTAAAAGTTACATTTTATATATAATTGATCACTATTCCATATCTTTGAACTGTTATATATAATCCTGGGGATCTCTGAACTGTTATATATAATCCTAGGGATCTCCTGAACTGTTATATATATTCCTGTGATCTCTGAACTGTTACATATAATCCTGGGATCTCTAAACTGTTACATATAATCCTGGGATCTCTGAACTGTTATATATAATCCTGGGATCTCTGAACTGTTACATATAATCCTGGGATCTCTGAACTGTTACATATAATCCTGGGATCTCTGAACTGTTACATATAATCCTGGGATCTCTGAACTGTTACATATAATCCTGGGATCTCTGAACTGTTACATATAATCCTGGGATCTCTGAACTATTATATATAATCCTGGGATCTCTGAACTTTTATATATAATCCTGGGAGTGTCTGAACTGTTATATATAATCCTAGGGATCTCCTGAACTGTTATATATATTCCTGTGATCTCTGAACTGTTACATATAATCCTGGGATCTCTAAACTGTTACATATAATCCTGGGATCTCTAAACTGTTACATATAATCCTGGGATCTCTGAACTGTTACATATAATCCTGGGATCTCTGAACTGTTACATATAATCCTGGGATCTCTGAACTGTTACATATAATCCTGGGATCTCTGAACTGTTAGATATAATCCTGGGATCTCTGAACTGTTAGATATAATCCTGGGATCTCTGAACTATAATATACAATCCTGGGAATATCTGAACTGTAATATATAATTGTGGGAATATCTGAACTGTAATATATAATCGTGGGATCTCCTGATCTGCTATATATAATCTTTGAGGATCCCGGATCTGTTACTTATAACTCCAGGGATCTCTGATCTGTTGTTGGAACCCCTCTAAATATTCACAGGTCCACTTTGTGGGAGAGGAGGAATAATTAGCAGAGGCGGAGCTGATAGTAAATTCTGCGGCTGATGCAACACGGAGACTGGAGGTGACGAACAATGAGACGGCTGATGCAACTGCTGCTGGATGAGAGACCAGGATCTATACCGGCTAATAACTAAAGCAGTAGACGCCTGATCCGGAAATAATGAGCATTTATTTCATCAGAAATCCTCCATCTGTGAATGGTCCTTAAGTCTGTTAATACTGAGCGTCCCATGGCATGAATGCAATACCAAAATTGCGGTAAAGACTGACAAAGGGAGATATAATTCTACATAATATGTAGGCAATTCATTAGATTATTAAGGTCTTTGGAAAGATAGCTGACAACCCTGAGGGAGCTGTTGTGGTTGTCACCCAGCATGTGTTAACCATATAGGAAACTAATAGACCTGAGAAACAGCTGAATATAACATTAGTATTTTACAAGAACTGAAGCTTTGTTACAATTGTGTCTGATGTAGACAATCATTTAAATACTCCAGACTGATAGATTCTTCTGCGCTGATACATTGTAACAAACTACAAGAGAATTTAGACTAGCACATTCATGGTCACAGGTGCATATCCATAAAGCGAGCATACAGAAAGCTAATAAAAGTATAGTAGCGCAACATTTCACATACAAACAATAGAACCGAGAAATGGGGATCATTCTAAATTAAAGTGGTATTATACCTACTATAAACGAAAAAATAGACGCGCTTTGCGCACATTTTTGATCAAACATGTGTCGGGCCCATCTACCAGGCGTCAAGGTGGCTTCCGCAGATGGGTTCTCTCCTGGACTTACCTAAGCCTACAATATTCAGGGCGGTGTAGGGACCCTGCTCAGAAGCCCACTTTCATTTAGAATGATCCCCATTTCTCAGCTCCTTTGTGTATGTGAAATGTTGTGCAGCCATACTGTTAGCAGCACATTGTAACAAACAGCAGGACAGGAGAGAACATTTCTTATGCAGGGTTTTTCTCACAGAGAATTGTCTACACTGCCACATTGCAACAAACCCTCAGCTGTGAGAAGTCTTTGGCTATGAGGACTTTTTAGTCTCTTCAGTGCAGGAGAAAACAGAACATTGGGAAATCGGGCAGATTTGGCCCCTGGTCAAAATCTTACACAGGAACCCAAAATCTCCCCCTCTTCTGTGAGCTCAGACATCAGGGTGTGCCCTCTCATCACTCATTCATCCTGACATTCGTCACCTTGATTGATGCCTCAACCTGAAGAAGGACTGGGAGCCCCAACTTCAAAAGGCACGACACCACATAGATTTGCATCACGGAGATCAGGGGCCCTTAACTTCAAAGAGCAGTCCCTTTCCCCCAAACAGGCGAAATAAACTGTCTCAATGTGGGGGTAATAATGACCCTACATGCTGCAGGTCAGAGTGGGAGAGAGTTGCAGTTCAGCTACTCACCATTAGGTGGCAGCGGCGCTCTTCTCATTCACTTTTACCCAGCTCGTAGTCGCTCTTTGGGGTTGTAAGAATGTGGCAAAAAGAATAAACTGCCCCAAAGAGATTTCATGAGCAACCGCTACATTGAGGACTGGGACTTCCTATGATCCTTTTCCTTAAAGAAACCCCACGGGCACCATGATACAGCCGGGAGACCATAGGTTGACTCCTGAATGGTAAATCTGCCCTGTTACATAAAGACACCTTCCATGTCTGTATTACTGGATAAGTAAAGTATGATAAGACTCTGTGCTGGAGGACTATAATTCCCAGCATGCACCGTCCCTCTGCTTCATCTGTCTTGTTTCAGCTGATTCCTCCTGATCACGCGTGAGCCGATCTCTTCCTACACATTAGTAATGTTATTTCAGGTTCTCTGGGGGCCCGGATCTTCTGTCATCCATGGCTGGCTCTGCTGACCACTTTGTATCTTTATGATGTGTCCGATGATGGAAGCGGTCACTGAGGATTACCCTCATCTGACAGCGTCTTATCATCATGATGATCAGACCTCGTGTCCGCGTCACTTGTCCTGTCATACTTCTTTGTCTCTGGAACCTTCTGCTTGGGGACACTATATATAATCATCTTCTCCTGTTATAATCACCAGTCCTAGGCATCTCTTATATTCTCAGGGCCATTCAATGAAGTGGAGAACATAAGAAAATGACCATGAAGCACCCATTCACCCCTGTACTGCCTTCTCCTCCAAAACATAAGATGGAAAAAAGTGAAGATGGGGCTTACAGTGGAACTGGAGTTCAGATCCAGTGAGACGTCTGTAGAATTATCTAAGTGGAGCCAGACGAGAAGGTTGGCACTTGTAGGGGACCGCCATGGGCACCTTACCAATGCCATGGCCATTACACAAGGTGTTTCATGAATGTCAGTTGGACTTGTCTTTATCATACTTCCTGAAGAAATGACTGTTGTGCTAGGAACGCCTGCTATAAGACAAAACGGCACACAGGATTTGGGAGCCGATGCCTTCTATGTGTCTGTTTTCATGTGTCAGTGTGTAGTCACTGAACTGTGATGACATCTTGTATTATCCTAGACTTCCCTCTAAATAGGAACCTTCATGTTATGTTCCAGAGACTGATGTGCAGCACGTGACCAGAAGAGATTTCCATCCTCAGGAAGTAATCGAAAGCAGTGGAGGAACTAAAGAGTGTGTCACCTACTTTGAGGGTTTTAGACCGCTCATATCACATTATAGCACAGCTGCCCAACATAGAAATAGTTCCTTTATTGTGTCTTTCCCACGTCCAGAAGCTGAAAAAACACACTGCATAAAGAAATGCAAATTAGGTCCTAACGTTATGGCCACAAGTGCCCAGGCCCCTCTCTGATGTGCCGGCATAACCGCTTCCCTTGCAGCCCTCTAGCCCACCCTCCTCTCCTAATTCATCCGCCGCCTCTGGCATAGATGGCATACGAGCGCCGTTCACCACAGGCCCGCGCATGCACACTGTTAAGATCAGATCGTCTACCCATAGTGGGCTGAGCAGTGCGCATGCGCGGACCCAGTGTGACCGGCCCTTGCACGAGATCGAAGCCAGAGGAGGTAGATGAATTAGGAGAGGAGGGCGGGCCAGAGGACCCCAATGGGTTATGTGGGCACATCAGAGAGGGGCCTGGGCACCTTCAGTCATAACGCATAATTTACATACGTGTTTTTCCAGCTTCTGGACGTGGGACAGACACAATAAAGGTACTATTTAGGCAGCTGTGCTATAATGTGATATGAAACGCTCAAAGTAGGTGACAGACTCCCTTTAAAGCACAAATCTCTCAGAAAGTTGCCCCGTTTTCATTCTACAACCGTCGAGCTTAATGTACATAAAACAGAAAAAAATCTCTTTCATGGACGAAGCGTTCAGACAACTGGTATCAGACATCCCACGGTAAGTGTCCAGTAATCTCCCAGCTGTGTGGTGTGGTTTATCTCCGCTCAGATGCATCCATACATTGTGAGACCTTTCGCTATAGGCCGCTGTGTCATGTGGTCCTTAGTTTGACTAAGTCCAGAGTTTACTCTCCTTTGTAGAAAAGTTGTCAGTCTCTGCTGTGCGTAGAGATTCCTGTAAACTACAAGGCTACCGCAACAGCCATTCAATCCCTCCTGGCATCTCCTCCCCATCAAGCTTCACCCTCCTTATCCTCTGTATGTCCCTCCATATAGAGGAGATTTATGAATCCCATAAGATACAAGTTCACAATGCTCTCCCCTGACTCACACTGTCTGTATTATCAGTGTGCAGAATTTCCAGTGTATCCCATGATATCTAGCTCCATACTGCTCCCACAATTCACACTGTCTATATTATGTGTGTGATATGTACAGATTCTGCAGTGTATACCTTGAGATGCAACTTCACACTGCTCCCCCCTGTCTGACAATGTCTATATTATCTGTGTGCATAATCTCCAGTGTATTCCATAAAATGCAGTACTATCTGTGAATGCTGTTTGTATAATCTCCAGTGTATTCCATAGGATGCAGTACTATCTGTGAATGCTGTGTGCATAATCTCCAGTGTATTCCATAGGATGCAGTACTATCTGTGAATGCTGTGTGCATAATCTCCAGTGTATTCCATAGGATGCAGTACTATCTGTGAATGCTGTGTGCATAATCTCCAGTGTATTCCATAGGATGCAGTACTATCTGTGAATGCTGTTTGCATAATCTCCAGTGTATTCCATAAAATGCAGTACTATCTGTGAATGCTGTGTGCATAATCTCCAGTGTATTCCATAAAATGCAGTACTATCTGTGAATGCTGTGTGCATAATCTCCAGTGTATTCCATAGGATGCAGTGCTATCTGTGAATGCTTTGTGCATAATCTCCAGTGTATTCCATAAAATGCAGTACTATCTGTGAATGCTGTTTGCATAATCTCCAGTGTATTCCATAAGATGCAGTACTATCTGTGAATGCTGTTTGCATAATCTCCAGTGTATTCCATAAAATGCAGTACTATCTGTGAATGTGGTGTGCATAATCTCCAGTGTATTCCATAGGATGCAGTACTATCTGTGAATGCTGTTTGCATAATCTCCAGTGTATTCCATAGGATGCAGTACTATCTATGAATGCTGTTTGCATAATCTTCAGAGTATTTCATAGGATGCAGTACTATCTGTGAATGCTGTTTGCATAATCTCCAGTATATTCCATAGGATGCAGTACTATCTGTGAATGCTGTTTGCATAATCTCCAGTGTATTCCATAAAATGCAGTACTATCTGTGAATGTGGTGTGCATAATCTCCAGTGTATTCCATAGGATGCAGTACTATCTGTGAATGCTGTTTGCATAATCTCCAGTGTATTCCATAGGATGCAGTACTATCTGTGAATGCTGTTTGCATAATCTCCAGTGTATTCCATAAAATGCAGTACTATATGTGAATGCTGTTTGCATAATCTTCAGAGTATTTCATAGGATGCAGTACTATCTGTGAATGCTGTTTGCATAATCTCCAGTGTATTCCATAAAATGCAGTACTATCTGTGAATGTGGTGTGCATAATCTCCAGTGTATTCCATAGGATGCAGTACTATCTGTGAATGCTGTTTGCATAATCTCCAGTGTATTCCATAGGATGCAGTACTATCTGTGAATGCTGTTTGCATAATCTCCAGTGTATTCCATAAAATGCAGTACTATCTGTGAATGCTGTTTGCATAATCTCCAGTGTATTCCATAGGATGCAGTACTATCTGTGAATGCTGTGTGCATAATCTCCAGTGTATTCCATAAAATGCAGTACTATCTGTGAATGCTGTTTGCATAATCTTCAGTGTATTCCATAAAATGCAGTACTATCTGTGAATGCTGTTTGCATAATCTTCAGTGAACATCTATTAGATGCTGCTTCACTCTATTCTCCCCTACCTGTCTGTACGGTCTGTGAATGCTGTGTGCATAATCACCAGTGTATCGTATGTTATATAACTTCCTATGGAACTGTCCTGCCTCCTGTTTGTAATAGATAACAACAAAGAAAAACAATCACAAGCAGGATGCAAGAACGGCAGACTGAGGCTGCATCACATAAGATACAGTAAATAGCGGGGACAAAAATCTGATCTAACTGATCTATCACTTAAATGAAACCGCGAGCAGAGCAAGTGCAGTCTGTGGAGACTCTGCCCCCGCTGCTTGTGCAAAGCCAGAGGTATAACGGAAAATGTAGCCTGTATTAGGAGAACCATATCAAAGGGGAGGACAAAACTAAGAGGACAACCCAGAAATGACACATCAAACATACACAAGAGCATCTACATTATTCTTTAGTTATAACCTAAGCTGAAATAAAAGATCTCCCATCTCCGACTCCTTCACTCAGGCTACTTTCACACTTCCGTTATTCTTCTCCGGCATTGAGTTCCGTCCTAGGGGCTGTACACCGGAAAAGAACTGATCAGTTTTATCCCCATGCATCTGAATGGAGAGAAATCCGTTCCGGATGCATCAGGACGTCTTCAGTTCAGGCTTTTTGACATTTCAGGACACAGCATGCTGCGGTTTTAGCTCCGGCCAAAATTCCGGAACACTTACCTGAATGCCGGATCCCATTGGAATATATTAGTGCCGGATTTGGCATTCTAAATAACGCAATGCCGGATCCGTCCTTCCGCAGACTGGTAAAAATGTGAAAAAAATATATAACGGATCCGTTCTTGCAATGCATTTGTAAGACGGATCCGTAGCCAGATCCGTCTTCGAATGTTCTCTGTTTGCGTGCAGATTGCTGGATCCGGCAGGCAGTTCCGGCGACAGAAGCGAATGCAGCGAATGTGACAGTACCCTTACATGTCCACTACCCCTTCATGGCTGTCACTCTGTATCTACCTCCTGTCACACACTGCTTCTGCTGCAGTCAGAGTGCAGGAGGGTCCAGGCTGCACTGCAACTTACTGACAGCAGGGGGCAGCAATTCCAATGTCTTGTCTGGATGACTACAGGATACAATGTATTTCTTATCAGGCATCACGTTATACTGTGTATATATATTCTGTTAGTTGGTGAATTATTATGTTATTAAACTTATTATATATATTACATTATACATTATACTATATGCAGTGGAGTCCCATTATTCTGACCCATCCGCCCCAGGGGAGACCATCAGCATGTAGGGGTGCATGTGATATGTTTTACAGACTTTGCCAGGATCACCGTTGTGGTTTTTCGGCTTCTCTCTTACAGGACTGTTGCTCGGCTGCTGTGGAAGTGATCGCTCTGCTGCTTGATGAAGACGAGCACCATTTGTGAAATAATGGACCTTGAAAAGCACTGAATTGTGGGACTTCGAGAAGCTGGATGGTCCATCTGTCACATCTGGGAAAGAGTTGGAGGAGAAGTGTCTTAGTGCATGGTGTGGACAGTGGTCAGAGGAGGGCGCTCACACCGTCCAGAGAGATCTCTGTATAAGAAGAGCTGCCATGTCTCACAGTGACCTCCCGGACAATAAGAGACCGTCTACTGGAAGCAGGACTGCATTCACACACTCCACCAGCTCCTTTACCACTGACCTCCAGGACCATAAGAGACCGTCTACTGGAAGCAGGACTGCATTCACACACTCCACCAGCTCCTTTACCACTGACCTCCAGGACCATAAGAGACCGTCTACTGGAAGCAGGACTGCATTCACACACTCCACCAGCTCCTTTACCACTGACCACCCGGACCATAAGAGACCGTCTACTGGAAGCAGGACTGCATTCACACACTCCACCAGCTCCATTACCACTGACCTCCCGGACCATAAGAGACCGTCTACTGGAAGCAGGACTGCATTCACACACTCCACCAGCTCCTTTACCACTGACCTCCAGGACCATAAGAGACCGTCTACTGGAAGCAGGACTGCATTCACACACTCCACCAGCTCCTTTACCACTGACCTCCAGGACCATAAGAGACCGTCTACTGGAAGCTGGACTGCATTCACACACTCCACCAGCTCCTTTACCACTGACCTCCAGGACCATAAGAGACCGTCTACTGGAAGCAGGACTGCATTCACACACTCCACCAGCTCCTTTACCACTGACCTCCAGGACCATAAGAGACCGTCTACTGGAAGCAGGACTTCATTCACACACTGCACCAGCTCCTTTACCACTGACCTCCAGGACCATAAGAGACCGTCTACTGGAAGCAGGACTGCATTCACACACTCCACCAGCTCCTTTACCACTGACCTCCCGGACCATAAGAGACCGTCTACTGGAAGCAGGACTGCATTCACACACTCCACCAGCTCCTTTACCACTGACCACCCGGACCATAAGAGACCGTCTACTGGAAGCAGGACTGCATTCACACACTTCACCAGCTCCCTTACCACTGACCTCCCGGACCATAAGAGACCGTCTACTGGAAGCAGGACTGCATTCACACACTCCACCAGCTCCTTTACCACTGACCTCCAGGACCATAAGAGACCGTCTACTGGAAGCAGGACTGCATTCACACACTACACCAGCTCCTTTACCACTGACCTCCAGGACCATAAGAGACCGTCTACTGGAAGCAGGACTGCATTCACACACTCCACCAGCTCCTTTACCACTGACCTCCCGGACCATAAGAGACCGTCTACTGGAAGCAGGACTGCATTCACACACTCCACCAGCTCCTTTACCACTGACCTCCCGGACCATAAGAGACTTTTTTCTTCTTCTGCCATTTAAATATTAGCACAGAAATCATCGGATTATAGAGATTATAAAGTCCAAATCTAAGTTCTGGTCTAATCTACAGGGAGAAACATCAGAAAGGAGCAATTTAGTAAATCTATTAATGTATGTCTCCCAAGTGTCCTCTGTCCTTCGAGGATCCTTCAATGTACCCCTCACAGTAGTTATACCCAGATATGTGCCCCCTCACAGTAGTTATACCCAGATATGTGCCCCTCACAGTAGTTATACCCAGATATGTGCCCCCTCACAGTAGTTATGTCCAGATATGTGCCCCTCACAGTAGTTATGTCCAGATATGTGCCCCTCACAGTAGTTATACCAGATATGTGCCCCTCACAGTAGTTATACCAGATATGTGCCCCTCACAGTAGTTATACCAGATATGTGCCCCCTCACAGTAATTATACCCAGATATGTGCCCCCTCACAGTAGTTATACCAGATATGTGCCCCTCACAGTAGTTATATCCAGATATGTGCCCCTCACAGTAGTTATACCCAGATATGTGTCCCCTCACAGTAGTTATACCCAGATATGTGCCCCTCACAGTAGTTATACCCAGATATGTGCCCCTCACAGTAGTTATACCCAGATATGTGCCCCTCACAGTAGTTATACCAGATATGTGCCCCTCACAGCAGTTATATCAGATATGTGCCCCCTCACAGTAGTTATACCAGATATGTTCCCCTCACAGTAGTTATACCAGATATGTGACCCCTTACAGTAGTTATACCAGATATGTGCCCCCTCACAGTAATTATGCCCAGATATGTGCCCCTCACAGTAGTTATACCAGATATGTGCCCCCCCACAGTAGTTATGCCAGATATGTACCCCTCACAGTAGTTATACCCAGATATGTGCCCCTCACAGTAGTTATATCAGATATGTGCCCCTCACAGTAGTTATACCAGATATGTGCCCCTCACAGTAGCTATGCCAAGATATGGCCCCTCACAGTAGTTATGTCCAGATATGTGTCCTCTCACAGTAGTTATACCAGATATGTGCCCCCTCACAGTAGATATACCAGATATGTAGCCCCTCACAGTAGGTATGCCCAGATATGTGCCCCCCCCCACAGTAGTAATGCCCAGATATGTGCCCCTCACAGTAGCTATGCCAAGATATGGCCACTCACAGTAGTTATGTCCAGATATGTGTCCTCTCACAGTAGTTATACCAGATATGTGCTCCCTCACAGCAGTTATACCCAGATATGTGCCCCTCACAGTAGCTATGCCAAGATATGGCCCCTCACAGTAGTTATGTCCAGATATGTGCCCCCTCACAGTAGTTATACCAGATATGTACCCCCTCACAGTAGTTATACCAGATATGTGCCCCTCACAGTAGTTATACCAGATATGTGCCCCTCACAGTAGTTATACCAGATATGTGCCCCCTCACAGTAGCTATACCCAGATATGTGCCCCTCACAGTAGTTATACCAGATATGTGCCCCTCACAGTAGTTATACCAGATATGTGCCCCCTCACAGTAGTTATACCAGATATGTGCCCCTCACAGTAGTTATACCAGATATGTGCCCCCTCACAGTAGCTATACCCAGATATGTGCCCCTCACAGTAGCTATACCCAGATATGTGCCCCTCACTGTAGTTATGCCAGATATGTGCCCCTCACAGTAGTTATACCAGATATGTGCCCCTCACAGTAGTTATACCCAGATATGTGCCCCTCACAGTAGCTATACCCAGATATGTGCCCCTCACAGTAGTTATACCAGATATGTGCCCCTCACAGTAGTTATACCAGATATGTGCCCCCCACAGTAGTTATGTCCAAATATGTGTCCCCTCACAGTAGTTATATCAGATATGTGCCCCCTCACAGTAGTTATGCCAGATATGTACCACTCACAGTAGTTATACCCAGATATGTGCCCCTCACAGTAGTTATATCAGATATGTGCCCCCTCACAGTAGTTATACCAGATATGTGCCCCTCACAGTAGCTATGCCAAGATATGGCCCCTCACAGTAGTTATGTCCAGATATGTGTCCTATCACAGTAGTTATACCAGATATGTGCCCCCTCACAGTAGTTATACCAGATATGTAGCCCCTCACAGTAGGTATGCCCAGATATGTGCCCCCCCCACAGTAGTAATGCCCAGATATGTGCCCCTCACAGTAGCTATGCCAAGATATGGCCACTCACAGTAGTTATGTCCAGATATGTGTCCTCTCACAGTAGTTATACCAGATATGTGCCCCCTCACAGCAGTTATACCCAGATATGTGCCCCTCACAGTAGTTATGTCCAGATATGTGTCCTCCCACAGTAGTTGTTCCCAGATATGTGCCCCCCACAGTAGTTATGTCCAGATATGTGTCCCCTCACAGTAGTTATACCGGATATGTGCCCCTCACAGTAGTTATACCCAGATCTGTGCCCCTCACAGTAGTTATGCCCAGATATGTGCCCCTTACAGTAGTTATGGCCAGATATGTGCCCCTCACAGTCGTTATGCCCAGATATGTGCATCTCACAGTAGTTATGCCCAGATATGTGCCCCTCACCGTAGTTATGCCCAGATATGTGCCCCTCACAGTAGTTATGCCAAGAAATGTGCCCCTCACAGTAATTATGTCCAAATATGAGCCCCCTCGCTGTAGTTAT
The DNA here is from genome assembly GCA_033119425.1 of Bufotes viridis. Taxonomy (NCBI): domain Eukaryota; kingdom Metazoa; phylum Chordata; class Amphibia; order Anura; family Bufonidae; genus Bufotes; species Bufotes viridis. The sequence continues at coordinate 432,868,370 of CM065592.1, forward strand.
GCCCAGATATGAGTTCCCACACAGCAGTAATATCCAGATATATGCCCATTCACAATAGTTATGCCCAGATATGTGTCCTCTCACAGTAGTTATTCCCAGATATGTGCCCCCCACAGTAGTTATGTCCAAATATGTGCCCCTCACAATAGTTATGCCCAGATATGTGCCCCTCACAGTAGTTATGTCCAGATATGTGTCCTCTCACAGTAGTTATACCAGATATGTGCCCCCTCACAGTAGTTATACCAGATATGTAGCCCCTCACAGTAGGTATGCCCAGATATGTGCCCCTCACTGTAGTTATGTCCAGATATGTGTCCTCTCACAGTAGTTATACCAGATATGTGCCCCCTCACAGCAGTTATACCCAGATATGTGCCCCTCACTGTAGTTATGTCCAGATATGTGTCCTCTCACAGTAGTTATTCCCAGATATGTGCTCCCCACAGTAGTTATGTCCAGATATGTGTCCCCTCACAATAGTTATACCGGATATGTGCCCCTCACAGTAGTTATACCCAGATATGTGCCCCTCACAGTAGTTATGCCCAGATATGTGCCCCTTACAGTAGTTATGGCCAGATATGTGCCCCTCGCAGTAGTTATGCCCAGATATGTGCATCTCACAGTAGTTATGCCCAGATATGTGCCCTTCAACGTAGTTATGCCCAGATATGTGCCCCTCACAGTAGTTATGCCAAGATATGTGCCCCTCTCAGTAGTTATGTCCAAATATGAGCCCCCTCGCTGTAGTTATGCCCAGATATGAGCTCCCTCACAGCAGTTATATCCAGATATATGCCCCTTCACAATAGTTATGCCCAGATATGTGCCCCTCACAGTAGTTATAGCCAGATATGTGCCCCCTCACAGTACTTATATCAGATATGTGCCCCTCACAGTAATTATACCAAATATATGTCCCCCTCACAGTAGTTATACCTAGATATCTGCCCACTCAGTAGTTATGACCATATATATGCCCCCTCAAACAGCAGTTATGGCCAGATATGTGCCCCTCACATTAGTTATGTCCAGATATATGCCCCCTCACAGTAGTTATGTCCAGATATATGCCCACTCAGTAGTTATGACCATATATGTGCCCCCTCACAGCAGTTATACCAGATATGTGCCTCCTCACAGTAGTTATGTCCAGATATGTGCCCCCTCACAGTAGTTAGGGCCAGATTTGTGTCCCATACAGTAGTTATACCCAGATATGTACCCACTTCACAGTAGTTATACCAGATATGTGCCTCCTCACAGTAGTTATGTCCAGATATGTGCCCCCTCACAGTAGTTATAGCCAGATATGTGCCCCCTCACAGGAGTTATATCAGATATGTGCACCTCACAGTAATTATACCTAATATATGTCCCCCTCACAGTAGTTATACCCAGATATGTGCCCCCACACAGTAGTTATGCCCAGATACGTGCCCAGATATATGTACCCCTCACATTAGTTATGCCCAGATTTGTGACCCTAACAGTAGTTATGTCCTTTTATGTGCCCTCTCATGGTAGTTATGACCAGATATGTGCCACCTCCAAGTAGTTATGCCCAGATATGAGCTCCCTCACAGCATATATATCCAGATATATGCCTCTTCAGAATAGTTATGCCCAGATATGTGCCCCCTCCAAGTAGTTATAGCCAGATATGTAACCCCTCACAGTAGTTATATCAGAGATGTGCCCTTCACAGTAATTATACCTGATATATGTCCACCTCACAGTAGTTATACCCAGATATGTGCCCCCACACAGTAGTTATGCCCAGATACATGCCCAGATATACATACCCCTCACATTAGTTATGCCCAGATATGTGACCCTAACAGTAGTGTCCTAATATGTGCCACCTCCAAGTAGTTATGCCCAGATATGTGCTCCCTCACAGTAGTTATGCCCAGATATGTGCCTAGATATATGTACCCCTCACACTAGTTATGCCCCGATATGTGACCCTAACAGTAATTATGTCCTGATATATGCCCTCTCATGGTAGTTATGACCAGATATTTGCCCCTCCAAGTAGTTTTGCCCAGATACGAGCTCACTCACAGCAGTTATATACAGATATATGCCCCTTCACAATAGTTATGCCCAGATATGTGCCCCCTCAAAGTAGTTATAGCCAGATATGTGCCCCTCACAGTAGTTATATCAGATATGTGCCCCTCACAGTAATTATACCTGATATATGTCCCCCTCACAGTAGTTATACCAAGATATGTGCTCCCTCACACTAGTTATGCCCAGATATGTGAAACTAACAGTAGTTATGTTCTGATATGTGCCCTCTCATGGCAGTTATGACCAGATATGTGCCACCTCCAAGTAGTTATACCCAGATATGTGCCCCCTCATAGTAGCTATGCCCAGATATGTGCCCAGATATATGTACCCCTCACATTAGTTATGACCAGATATGTGACCCTAACAGTAGTTATGTCCTGATATGTGAACTCTCACATTTGTTATGCCCAGATATGTGCCCCCTCACAGTAGGTATGCCCAGATATGTGCCCCTCACATTAGTTATGCCCAGATATGTGCCCCCTCAAAGTAGTTCTCCCCAGATATGTGCCCCCTCACAGTAGTTATACTCAGATATGTGCCCCCACACAGTAGCTATGCCCAGATATGTGCCCCTCACAGTAGTTATGCCCAGATATGTGCCGCCTCACAGTAGTTATGTCCAGATATGTGCCTCCTCACAGTAGTTATGGACACATATGTGCCCCTCACATTAGTTATGCACAAATATGTGTTCCTTCACAGTAGTTATGCCCAGATATGTGATCCCCTCACAGTAGTTTTACTCAAATATGTGCCCCCTCTCAGTAGTTTTGTCAGATATGTGCGCCTACACAGTAGCTATGCCCAGATATGTGCCCCTCACAGTAGTTATGCCCAGATATGTGACCCTCACAGTAGTTATGCCCAGATATGTGCCACCTCCAAGTAGTTATGCCCAGATATGTGCCACCTCATAGTAGTTATGTCCAGATATGTGCCCCCTCACAGTAGTTATGGACAGATATGTGCCCTCACAGTAGTTATGGACAGATATGTGCCAATCATATTAGTTATGCCCAGATATGTGTTCCTTCACAGTAGTTATGCCCAGATATATGCCACCTTCAGAAGTAAAAAAAAAAAGTAAACAGTAAATACTCACCTAGTTCATCCGAAGATCTGCACTCACCAGCAAGATACTGTCAAACATCGTGCTGCTGTGTAGGAGGAGCAGAGGATATCCAACATCTGTATGACCTCCACCACAGGAGGATATCCAGCATCTGTATGACCTCCACCACAGGAGGATATCCAGCATCTGTATGACCTCCACCACAGGAGGATATCCAGTATCTGTATGACCGCCACCACAGGAGGATATCCAGCGTCTGTATGACCGCCACCACAGGAGGATATCCAGCGTCTGTATGACCGCCACCACAGGAGGATATCCAGCATCTGTATGACCTCCACCACAGGAGGATATCCAGGATCTGTATGACCGCCACCACAGGAGGATATCCAGCGTCTGTATGACCACCACCATAGGAGGATATCCATCATCTGTATGACCTCCACCACAGGAGGATATCCAGGATCTGTATGACCTCCACTACAGAAGGATATCCACCGTCTGTATGACCGCCACCACAGGAGGATATCCAGCGTCTGTATGACCGCCACCACAGGAGGATATGCAGTGTCTGTATGTAGGGTGGATGCCATCCAGGATTAACGTGACGACCACATACACCACATAAACCCTGCTGCTCTTTCTTAATTTTCCACTAGTGTATGTAGTGGATTGCCCTACAATGGTGGTACTCCCGGCTGCCATTGAAATGGTCTTGTCTTCCAGGGAAACCTTATATCTGTATTAAGAGCAACCACTTCAGTACAACACACATCATCCATAATCTGACCGTTAATGGCCCTGCGGATGTGCGAGTCAGATATTTAACGGACACGCATTTTTATCAATGAAACATCAGAGTTTTCTTTTGAGAATGTGTTGAGAATGGCGATACTGCTACACTTGGTATCGGTCCAGGAGTCGAAAGTCTGATATCATGACGACCCTAGACCTGCCTCGCCCCAAATGGACGCTATGGGGGAGTTTATTACAGCAATTAGATTTCAACAATTTCTGTGTGTTTTAGACATTTTTCTAACCATTTTACGCCTCCTTCGATGAGGGTGCGTAAATTATTATTATTGGGGTATGGACAAATGTAAAAGGGTCTGGCCTAATTACATCTCCATGTGCTAACAAATACCCCAACATTTTGGGGTATTTCGGAATAAAAGTAAGACGGCATAACCATAAAGGGGTTCTCCAAGTTCTCCAACAGCCCTCCCATGTGCTGGGCCCCTACAGGTAATATACTAACCCCGTTCCTGGCGCCGCACCCGTTCCCCGCACCGCTGCTTCTCCCTGTACACGGATGAAAACATCCAGTGTCGGAGAGGGGGGGAGCAGCCAATGGGGGACGAGGACGAGCCTCCCTAGCGTCACCTGTGAGGGGCATGCACATGGGGGGCGTTGAAGAACTTGGATAACCCCTTTAACACGTGTCTGTAACCTGGTTCTTCTGTTTTGAGCCCCTCGTCTCACTTCTATCATCCAAATCATTAAAAGAAAACACAGTTCTGAAACTTAGAAAAAATTCTGCCGTAAACCTGGCGCCGGGCTTATAACAGTCCCTGAGAATCATAAGACTGTGATATTAAGAAAGGGATTCATATTGTTAGACAGTAAATCTGCCTCATGTGTGACTATTACATCTGTAGGTGATTCCAAGGAATCAGAGAAAGGAAACGCACGAGATGAGTCAGAAATATCAGTCACGTCCAAAGCGCTGCGCAGGAGGAGAGATCCTGAGGCTTTATATAGAAAACCAGGAAGAGCGGCTATCCATCACCATCATCTCTGCTGCCCACCTGGACTCATACCCACACTACAGAGATCACGCAGAACGAGGACAGAGTCAGTCTACAGAATAAGAGCAGATACTGAGGATTACACCCGGTATACAGGAGAAGTGGTACTGTACAGTGTATATATATACAGAATAAGAGCAGATACTGAGGATTACACCCGGTATACAGGAGAAGTGGTACTATGCAGTGTATATATATACAGAATAAGAGCAGATACTGAGGATTACACCCGGTATACAGGAGAAGTGGTACTGTGCAGTGTATATATATATACAGAATAAGAGCAGATACTGAGGATTACACCCAGTATACAGGACAGGAGAAGTGGTACTGTGCAGAGTCCATATATACAGAATAAGAGCAGATACTGAGGATTACACCCGGTATACAGGACAGGAGAAGTGGTACTGTGCAGTGTATATATATACAGAATAAGAGCAGATACTGAGGATTACACCCAGTATACAGGACAGGAGAAGTGGTACTGTGCAGTGTATATATACAGAATAAGAGCAGATACTGAGGATTACACCCAGTATACAGGACAGGAGAAGTGGTACTGTGCAGTGTATATATATACAGAATAAGAGCAGATACTGAGGATTACACCCAGTATACAGGACAGGAGAAGTGGTACTGTGCAGTGTATATATATACAGAATAAGAGCAGATACTGAGGATTACACCCAGTATACAGGACAGAGAAGTGGTACTGTGCAGTGTATATATATACAGAATAAGAGCAGATACTGAGGATTACACCCGGTATACAGGACAGGAGAAGTGGTACTGTGCAGTGTATATATATACAGAATAAGAGCAGATACTGAGGATTACACCCAGTATACAGGACAGGAGAAGTGGTACTGTGCAGTGTATATATATACAGAATAAGAGCAGATACTGAGGATTACACCCAGTATACAGGACAGGAGAAGTGGTACTGTGCAGTGTATATATATACAGAATAAGAGCAGATACTGAGGATTACACCCAGTATACAGGACAGGAGAAGTGGTACTGTGCAGTGTATATATATACAGAATAAGAGCAGATACTGAGGATTACACCCAGTATACAGGACAGGAGAAGTGGTACTGTGCAGTGTCCATATATACAGAATAAGAGCAGATACTGAGGATTACACCCAGTATACAGGACAGGAGAAGTGGTACTGTGCAGTGTATATATATGCAGAATAAGAGCAGATACTGAGGATTACACCCAGTATACAGGACAGGAGAAGTGGTACTGTGCAGTGTATATATATACAGAATAAGAGCAGATACTGAGGATTACACCCAGTATACAGGACAGGAGAAGTGGTACTGTGCAGTGTATATATATACAGAATAAGAGCAGATACTGAGGATTACACCCGGTATACAGGACAGGAGAAGTGGTACTGTGCAGTGTATATATATACAGAATAAGAGCAGATACTGAGGATTACACCCAGTATACAGGACAGGAGAAGTGGTACTGTGCAGTGTATATATATACAGAATAAGAGCAGATACTGAGGATTACACCCAGTATACAGGACAGGAGAAGTGGTACTGTGCAGTGTATATATATACAGAATAAGAGCAGATACTGAGGATTACACCCAGTATACAGGACAGGAGAAGTGGTACTGTGCAGTGTATATATACAGAATAAGAGCAGATACTGAGGATTACACCCGGTATACAGGACAGGAGAAGTGGTACTGTGCAGTGTATATATATACAGAATAAGAGCAGATACTGAGGATTACACCCGGTATACAGGACAGAGAAGTGGTACTGTGCAGTGTATATATATACAGAATAAGAGCAGATACTGAGGATTACACCCGGTATACAGGACAGGAGAAGTGGTACTGTGCAGTGTATATATATACAGAATAAGAGCAGATACTGAGGATTACACCCAGTATACAGGACAGGAGAAGTGGTACTGTGCAGTGTATATATATACAGAATAAGAGCAGATACTGAGGATTACACCCAGTATACAGGACAGGAGAAGTGGTACTGTGCAGTGTATATATATACAGAATAAGAGCAGATACTGAGGATTACACCCAGTATACAGGACAGGAGAAGTGGTACTGTGCAGTGTATATATATACAGAATAAGAGCAGATACTGAGGATTACACCCGGTATACAGGACAGGAGAAGTGGTACTGTGCAGTGTATATATATACAGAATAAGAGCAGATACTGAGGATTACACCCAGTATACAGGAGGAGAAGTGGTACTGTGCAGTGTATATATATACAGAATAAGAGCAGATACTGAGGATTACACCCAGTATACAGGACAGGAGAAGTGGTACTGTGCAGTGTATATATATACAGAATAAGAGCAGATACTGAGGATTACACCCAGTATACAGGACAGGAGAAGTGGTACTGTGCAGTGTATATATATACAGAATAAGAGCAGATACTGAGGATTACACCCGGTATACAGGACAGGAGAAGTGGTACTGTGCAGTGTATATATATACAGAATAAGAGCAGATACTGAGGATTACACCCAGTATACAGGACAGGAGAAGTGGTACTGTGCAGTGTTATATATACAGAATAAGAGCAGATACTGAGGATTACACCCAGTATACAGGACAGGAGAAGTGGTACTGTGCAGTGTATATATATACAGAATAAGAGCAGATACTGAGGATTACACCCAGTATACAGGACAGGAGAAGTGGTACTGTGCAGTGTATATATATATACAGGAATTAAGAGCAGATACTGAGGATTACACCCAGTATACAGGACAGGAGAAGTGGTACTGTGCAGTGTATATATATACAGAATATAGAGCAGATACTGAGGATTACACCCAGTATACAGGACAGGAGAAGTGGTACTGTGCAGTGTATATATATACAGAATAAGAGCAGATACTGAGGATTACACCCAGTATACAGGACAGGAGAAGTGGTACTGTGCAGTGTATATATACAGAATAAGAGCAGATACTGAGGATTACACCCAGTATACAGGACAGGAGAAGTGGTACTGTGCAGTGTATATATATACAGAATAAGAGCAGATACTGAGGATTACACCCGGTATACAGGACAGGAGAAGTGGTACTGTGCAGTGTATATATATACAGAATAAGAGCAGATACTGAGGATTACACCCGGTATACAGGAGAGGAGAAGTGGTACTGTGCAGTGTATATATACAGAATAAGAGCAGATACTGAGGATTACACCCAGTATACAGGACAGGAGAAGTGGTACTGTGCAGTGTATATATGTACAGAATAAGAGCAGATACTGAGGATTACACCCAGTATACAGGACAGGAGAAGTGGTACTGTGCAGTGTATATATACAGAATAAGAGCAGATACTGAGGATTACACCCGGTATACAGGACAGGAGAAGTGGTACTGTGCAGTGTATATATACAGAATAAGAGCAGATACTGAGGATTACACCCAGTATACAGGACAGGAAGTGGTACTGTGCAGTGTATATATATACAGAATAAGAGCAGATACTGAGGATTACACCCAGTATACAGGACAGGAGAAGTGGTACTGTGCAGTGTATATATATACAGAATAAGAGCAGATACTGAGGATTACACCCAGTATACAGGACAGGAGAAGTGGTACTGTGCAGTGTATATATATACAGAATAAGAGCAGATACTGAGGATTACACCCGGTATACAGGACAGGAGAAGTGGTACTGTGCAGTGTATATATACAGAATAAGAGCAGATACTGAGGATTACACCCAGTATACAGGACAGGAGAAGTGGTACTGTGCAGTGTATATATATACAGAATAAGAGCAGATACTGAGGATTACACCCAGTATACAGGACAGGAGAAGTGGTACTGTGCAGTGTATATATATACAGAATAAGAGCAGATACTGAGGATTACACCCAGTATACAGGACAGGAGAAGTGGTACTGTGCAGTGTATATATATACAGAATAAGAGCAGATACTGAGGATTACACCCAGTATACAGGACAGGAGAAGTGGTACTGTGCAGTGTATATATATACAGAATAAGAGCAGATACTGAGGATTACACCCAGTATACAGGACAGGAGAAGTGGTACTGTGCAGTGTATATATATACAGAATAAGAGCAGATACTGAGGATTACACCCGGTATACAGGACAGGAGAAGTGGTACTGTGCAGTGTATATATATACAGAATAAGAGCAGATACTGAGGATTACACCCAGTATACAGGACAGGAGAAGTGGTACTGTGCAGTGTATATATATACAGAATAAGAGCAGATACTGAGGATTACACCCAGTATACAGGACAGGAGAAGTGGTACTGTGCAGTGTATATATATACAGAATAAGAGCAGATACTGAGGAACTCTTTATTAATTTTATACAAAAATACAAAAACTTTGCCATAAAAATTTCCAAACAAGATATAAAACAATGAATAAAGTATATCCACTCACCCTACTGGCCCAGCTACATGCAGACTCTCATTCATACCTACTACAAAGAGAAAATGAAACCTAGCCGAACCTAAACATCCGATCCGGCTGAACCCCGACTATATACAAATTTATACAAATTGTTTCTAACAGAAAATAAATGACAACTTGTCACAATAAATAATAATAAACACAAATTAAATAATCATAATATAACGAATACATTTTTTAATTTAATTTAATTTATTTTAACTTTTTATACACATATTATAACACAGAAAACACAAACCTCTACTACCCCTACCAATCTATCTATCCCATCACCTTCACCCAGGGCCAACCTCCGCCTCTTGTCCCTCCATGAGGCCAGCCCTTCCTCCACCACCCACACCCAGCCCCTCGCCTCATGTCCTCCTATGTCCGCATAGCCCAGGGCTGGATGC